>VYZU01065654.1:24589-145604 GCA_013401355.1 Ceyx cyanopectus | reverse complement strand
CTTTTCATTGTCACTTGCTCCATTAATATTGAAACAACACACTAACTGAAATAATGATGAGTACTATTTATAAAATTAGAACAAGACAAAGGGTCTTAATTTAAATCTGGATTGTGGAGTTCTAGCTCTTTCTCTGCATCTACCCATTAAAAGAAGTGCCTGTGCTGTAGTTTGGAACTCTGTCCTAGCTCCTCAGGTGAATGTGAGGTCAGATTTTGATTCATCAGTTAAGACCCATTTAGGATTTCTGTTGTAGGGGTGCAAGGTGGGTGTTAAGGCACCTGAGAACTCCATGTACACATATCTAGACCCATATTTGCCATTCTTTTTAATTTTATTACACAAAATAAATAGTTCTATTATGCAGCATCAGCAAAGCACAACAGCAAGTGAAGATGGTTGTGCACATTTAATTAGTCTCACAGGCCATTATCAGCGTACTGCACAGTGCGTGAGTATTTAAGAAGTCCTGAAGGACCCTTTCATTTGAATTACCTGTCAGGAATTGCAGTTTCACCTTTTGTCAGTGTGTTGCTACTAATGAGTCCAGGAGTGTATTGTAGCTAAGGTTTGCCAGAGGTTGTTGGAGCATGTGGATGATAGTATTAGTTTGTAGGTAGACAGCTGCAGTGGAGAACATCATCACAAGTATTTTAAGGAGGAATAAAAAAGTACTAATTGGGAGAGCACATAATAAATACCTTATGAAAAAACAGGTGCAGAAATTCATTTAATCACTGATTGTGTCTGTATATTTTTAACATTTGTAAGTATACTGCTTTTCACAACTTCCCCTGAGGTCACTTTCCTCTCTCTAAGCAGTGAGTGTATCAGTAGGATGAGGAGATGTGGAGTTAGACTAAAACCTGTTGAAGCACTGTGAGCTAAATGGTGAACATGTATTTAATTTGCAGTGATGACAGCTGCTCATTACAATTCCTTTAGGCCTACCTCTGCCCATTATGTTTTAGAGAGGGTTGTCCTTAGTAGCCAGTATTCAGGAACATTACAGGAGGATGCTACGCCAGTTCATAAAAACATGTATTGTTATAATCTAACCTCTTTTTGGTTTGTGTTTTGTTTTTTTTTTTAAGGAAATACTTAAGAGGATGAATTATTCCTTTTTCTGAGGTCTAAGCTCAGAAAGGAGCTCAAATGTGAAGAGCACTGTTAATTGTACAGGACAGTTATGGGAAAATTATTCTTAATTTAATTCAGAGAATAAGAATTACTACAAACTCACTGAATTGTAAACACAAATAGACTTGCATCTTTCCACCCAAAGAAGCTACCCGAGTCATTCAGTCAGGATGGTTTAAGTTCTATGAGCAAATAATATTGATAGCTTGCCATGAGTTATGTGCAGTATAAAGACTTCTGTAATACTCTGGATGTCTGCTCTTCTGTTTCAGGAGTTAGTGATTGATAAGACATTTGGATGATTGTTTCTTGTGTAGAGACCCTAAAGTTCTCTCTCCAACTCCTACTGAGACAAATCATCAGCACCTTGTTCCTTTTTTATACTGTGTCATGTTGGGCTACTACTAATTCTTCTTATTTAAAGGAAAATTCTAAGTCAATACCAAAACATTTTTGGTGATGTCAGTCCACAATACCTGTTTAGAAAAGAATCAAAGCTCTAGGACCCAGGTGTGCTTTCATGTAGCAAACCATGCACCTCCTTTCCTCAAGCTGTGCAAAAGAGGCAGTTCTACAACTGATCTTCCTTGCTGTCTAGAACCAAGTCACAGTTACTTGTAGTTAATCAAGAAGATTTAGTTAGCAACCACTTGAATATGCTGTATATACTTGTAGGTTTAGATATTTCTTTAATAATCTTTTTTCCAGCTATTTTAATTTACCAGGGACTTGTTGTTGGGTTTTTTTTTTTGTTACCCTCCAAAAAAGAAGGTTTTTTTAAAAGGCTTTCTCTGTTCAGATGAATCACAGGTATATAACCAAGCAGTTTGATGTTTTCAAAGTGGATGAGTTCCTTGTCATCATTGTAACAAGTATGATGAATAATCCAACTCCAACTGAAAGCTTCTAAAAAAACCTCAGTTTTAACACATCTGCATTGCAAATGTCACAACCTTAAAACTAATGTCTACATAAGAGCATTCAGTTTAAAAATTAATTAGAGGTTTATTCCATTGAGTTTGATTACATTATCTTAGAGCTGTTTTGCATAAGACTCATGCAGGGAATACTCTTGTGTAGCTCTTGACAGCAAAAGGCAAAAAGTTTTTTCTTTGAGGTTGTTTCCTTTGCAGTTTGAATGGACATGTGTCTGACATCAATCTTGTTTCCCTTGCCTCTTATTTCCACTAAACACTTTGAGTACTTTCAGTTAAATCTATTAGCCTTAGAAGTTAAGAAGCTGACAGAAGAAACTGAATTGGACTACTGTTAAGCCAGTAGATAAAAAGGATTTGGGCAGTCCTTGGAAAAAACTCTTGCTAATCTCTAAACAGTGAGCCTTTGAGAAATCATGAACAGTGCAAGCTCCCACTTTTTCCATAAAAGGTATTTAACTTTGCACCAAACTGAAATGCTATTAACCAAGTGGAGTGTAGGGGTGCTGAAAAGTTAACTGGTATTATTTTTCTTTCCATGTAAGCAGTCTCCAGTGTCTGGCTGGAGGTGTCCACTTCTCATTGTTACTATTCATCTTCTTACTAAGGACTGTTTTGGTTGGACTTGGTGATCCTAGAGGTCCTTTCCAACCATTATGATTCTAAGATTCTATTTTATGTTGATCCCTGCATTAGAGAGTAAAACTGTAGCAGTTTTCACATTTGGGGTTGGGTTTTTTTGAATAATGATAATGCAAATCTGTCTGCTTAGTGTTCCGATTTACTCTCTTGCCAGTTTCTGTGCTCACTTGTCAGCCTGCTGCCAACAGGAGATACTGTGGGAGATTCTGAATGCTGAAAGCAAGGCATAAATCCCTGATGAGTATACAGAGCCTGGTGTCCTGCCTTAAATAGTCTCCTTTTTTGCTGAAATGCAATAATTTGAGGGGAGTCACACACAGGGGATTCTCTCCCTGTTTTTCTGTCAAGTGGTTTTATGCTGTGTGTTTTTCCTTAGGAAACTCTTTTTCTCAAACTTCTATTTTAACTTAATAGTTTTATAGGGAAAAAGTTACCTTCTAGTCATTTTTCTTTGGGATACCCTTTTCCTAGCTTTTTCTGTTTTGTCTTTCCCAGCCAATATGCTTTCTCTCTTTTTATTTTTCTAAACTGGCAGAGACCAACTAATATTAGAATTAGTTCCAGCAAAGATAAGCAGATTTATGTCTGTCTTCATTTCTAGTGCATAATTTTTCTCCCTACAGTTATTTTCCTTACTTGGAAGAAATCAAGGTTAAGAGAAAAGGAGGAGTTATGTTTGTTAACCTTATGTTAACAACCTTCCCTTTGGTGCAGTTCTAGGAACTTTTCATCAGAGAATGTCAGCAGTGTTTCCCTGCCAGGAAAATACCTCGAGATTCAGCAGGCTCACTCAGAAGATGTGTTGTGGTTTGGTTTTGTTTTTGGGTTTTTTTTCTGCTGTGGTGTTCTTCCTTCAAGTTCAGAAGGATAGTATCTTTCAAAAGACAGAAAAGAAAATTACTGATTGAAGCATTGACTCAAATTTTATGTTTCCCAAGATTTATCCCAGCTTGTCTAACAGGTTCTGGTTAACCTGAATTTCCTGCCACAGCTGAAAAAATTACTGATAATATTGCTAGATGAGAGAGAAATACTGGTGTTTTGGTTTTATCTTTCTCAGCTGATGATTTGTTTTTTCAAAGGAGGGATGATAAATGATGCATTCAGCTTAGCAACCTAGAAAGAAAAAGGCTGCCAGGGAAATCAAGATACCTTTCACAATTACAATTGAAAACCCAGCAGTTGTGTTCAGATTTCAGATAATGTCAGTTACTGAATTAGTTTTCTAAACCCTTTAGTTGTCTTGTCATTGATATAAGTGAAGCACTAGGAATTCAAGTCCTGCTTAACCTGTAAAACTGTCAACTGTAAAACCAAACACAGCACTTCCTATATTAAATATTTGAGGACTGGATAAAACTGTTAGAAATCAAGATCAAGTTGGACTTGCACAAGGGTAACTAAATTTCCATGGTTTTGGTGTCTCAAAAGCTGGTAGTAATGCATGCTAAAATTAAGAGTCTGTTCTCTTACTAAATTAACATTGTAGCTATTATTTTAAATTCTTTTCTTGTTACATCTTTTTTTTTTTTTTATTCTCACACTGTTCCTATCCCAAATTTTCCCCATCTTCTCCTATGTTCTTTCTTCCTTTAGCATCCTGAAGTTTTATTGAGTCATCCATCCAAGCCAGTAAGTTCCCTGTCAAACTGAGAGGCTATTGCTCACTCCTTCTAATTTTCTGTGCTGCATATGTATCCACCTGTGCTTTCATATTTAGGCCAACACAGAGTGAATTAGTTGAGTGGTGGGATATATAGTATGGATACAATTAAAATGCTATGGTATGTGTGACCAGTAATGCTCACAAAAGCCTAAGATGCTCTTACTCTTCAGCTGTGTTGGTCTAACTTCATTTTTGTTTGCACAGCTTAATATGGTGCCAGTGTTTTTGTTTCCCTTTCCTGCAGTTGCTTGAAGTGTCCTGATGCTTTTCATTCATCTCCATTGTCTGTGCATTTTCAGAACAGGAATGTAGAAACTCCATGGCAATCAAACTTCTTGTGTGAGAATGTTCTGTAACATCATGTGCAGCAGCACCAGAAATAATTGATACAGCAAGTAAAAGATTGCTTAAAAACTTCTGTAACCATTAAACCTGCTGGTCCTATGACAATTTTGATTTTGGATCCTAGTACCAGCCTTCTGTTTGATGTCAGAGAGCACTTCTTTCAGGGAGTGTTTGTATAATAATAACTTGACACTGTAAATTAATTAATCCAAGGTGGTTTTCATTGGAGATTTCTTCTGTGACTGTGTGCATAAAAAAAATTGTGCTGCAAAACTTTCAGGAGACTGATATCTGTGTGACAATGTTCAGGGTAAATGTAGCTGTCTGTCCTGACAATCACTGTCTGAAGGTCAGAAAATTGCTGTTGCTTTTAATGGTTCAGCTTTTGTGACATCCTGTGTCAGAAATTATTTGAATGGAGCAGATAATACAGTGCATTTGTGGGACTAGAGTTGTGGTGTACAACAGGGAAAAGAGTCTTCTTACAATATTTAAAACTGACCACGAATTANTTGAGGGGAGTCACACACAGGGGATTCTCTCCCTGTTTTTCTGTCAAGTGGTTTTATGCTGTGTGTTTTTCCTTAGGAAACTCTTTTTCTCAAACTTCTATTTTAACTTAATAGTTTTATAGGGAAAAAGTTACCTTCTAGTCATTTTTCTTTGGGATACCCTTTTCCTAGCTTTT
Source organism: Ceyx cyanopectus (assembly GCA_013401355.1). Classification (NCBI taxonomy): domain Eukaryota; kingdom Metazoa; phylum Chordata; class Aves; order Coraciiformes; family Alcedinidae; genus Ceyx; species Ceyx cyanopectus. The sequence continues at coordinate 140,188 of VYZU01065654.1, read as the reverse complement.
TCTGTTTTGTCTTTCCCAGCCAATATGCTTTCTCTCTTTTTATTTTTCTAAACTGGCAGAGACCAACTAATATTAGAATTAGTTCCAGCAAAGATAAGCAGATTTATGTCTGTCTTCATTTCTAGTGCATAATTTTTCTCCCTACAGTTATTTTCCTTACTTGGAAGAAATCAAGGTTAAGAGAAAAGGAGGAGTTATGTTTGTTAACCTTATGTTAACAACCTTCCCTTTGGTGCAGTTCTAGGAACTTTTCATCAGAGAATGTCAGCAGTGTTTCCCTGCCAGGAAAATACCTCGAGATTCAGCAGGCTCACTCAGAAGATGTGTTGTGGTTTGGTTTTGTTTTTGGGTTTTTTTTCTGCTGTGGTGTTCTTCCTTCAAGTTCAGAAGGATAGTATCTTTCAAAAGACAGAAAAGAAAATTACTGATTGAAGCATTGACTCAAATTTTATGTTTCCCAAGATTTATCCCAGCTTGTCTAACAGGTTCTGGTTAACCTGAATTTCCTGCCACAGCTGAAAAAATTACTGATAATATTGCTAGATGAGAGAGAAATACTGGTGTTTTGGTTTTATCTTTCTCAGCTGATGATTTGTTTTTTCAAAGGAGGGATGATAAATGATGCATTCAGCTTAGCAACCTAGAAAGAAAAAGGCTGCCAGGGAAATCAAGATACCTTTCACAATTACAATTGAAAACCCAGCAGTTGTGTTCAGATTTCAGATAATGTCAGTTACTGAATTAGTTTTCTAAACCCTTTAGTTGTCTTGTCATTGATATAAGTGAAGCACTAGGAATTCAAGTCCTGCTTAACCTGTAAAACTGTCAACTGTAAAACCAAACACAGCACTTCCTATATTAAATATTTGAGGACTGGATAAAACTGTTAGAAATCAAGATCAAGTTGGACTTGCACAAGGGTAACTAAATTTCCATGGTTTTGGTGTCTCAAAAGCTGGTAGTAATGCATGCTAAAATTAAGAGTCTGTTCTCTTACTAAATTAACATTGTAGCTATTATTTTAAATTCTTTTCTTGTTACATCTTTTTTTTTTTTTTATTCTCACACTGTTCCTATCCCAAATTTTCCCCATCTTCTCCTATGTTCTTTCTTCCTTTAGCATCCTGAAGTTTTATTGAGTCATCCATCCAAGCCAGTAAGTTCCCTGTCAAACTGAGAGGCTATTGCTCACTCCTTCTAATTTTCTGTGCTGCATATGTATCCACCTGTGCTTTCATATTTAGGCCAACACAGAGTGAATTAGTTGAGTGGTGGGATATATAGTATGGATACAATTAAAATGCTATGGTATGTGTGACCAGTAATGCTCACAAAAGCCTAAGATGCTCTTACTCTTCAGCTGTGTTGGTCTAACTTCATTTTTGTTTGCACAGCTTAATATGGTGCCAGTGTTTTTGTTTCCCTTTCCTGCAGTTGCTTGAAGTGTCCTGATGCTTTTCATTCATCTCCATTGTCTGTGCATTTTCAGAACAGGAATGTAGAAACTCCATGGCAATCAAACTTCTTGTGTGAGAATGTTCTGTAACATCATGTGCAGCAGCACCAGAAATAATTGATACAGCAAGTAAAAGATTGCTTAAAAACTTCTGTAACCATTAAACCTGCTGGTCCTATGACAATTTTGATTTTGGATCCTAGTACCAGCCTTCTGTTTGATGTCAGAGAGCACTTCTTTCAGGGAGTGTTTGTATAATAATAACTTGACACTGTAAATTAATTAATCCAAGGTGGTTTTCATTGGAGATTTCTTCTGTGACTGTGTGCATAAAAAAAATTGTGCTGCAAAACTTTCAGGAGACTGATATCTGTGTGACAATGTTCAGGGTAAATGTAGCTGTCTGTCCTGACAATCACTGTCTGAAGGTCAGAAAATTGCTGTTGCTTTTAATGGTTCAGCTTTTGTGACATCCTGTGTCAGAAATTATTTGAATGGAGCAGATAATACAGTGCATTTGTGGGACTAGAGTTGTGGTGTACAACAGGGAAAAGAGTCTTCTTACAATATTTAAAACTGACCACGAATTATTGTCTAGGTCATAAAAACTCCTGCACTGCATTTTGAATTATTTGTTGTTTGTAGAAACAGTTATCAATAAATATTCTAAGGTATTTGGTGTTCAAAAAAACCTCAAAATTAAACATGTAATTTTCTTAAAGGAGAAAAGCTTTTGAAGTTCCAGTTCTGTCTGCAGCTCATGACAGTGTCAGCATCATCTCATGTGCTGCAAAGTTGGGGTGTTTTCTCTTAGACCTAAAAAATTTAAACTTACCTGCTTTATGCTTCCCAGAAAGCTTGTTAAGATAACATTCATTTTAGAAAAAATAAGTATCCAAAAGTTAGGGAATGGCTGATGCAATAGTGTGTGGCCTACACTCACGATTAGCATGACAGAAAGAAAACTGGGAAAACATTTTTTGCCCGTGTTACTCTGTAATTCAGAGTCACCAAGGCAGGTAGCCATGCAATGAATATCAAAAACCAAGTACTGAATATCTATCTGCTCATTACTTGAGTAAATCCCTTCCTAAAATAGTAGCCTGTGGTCAGGTGAGCTGAGCTGGTTCAGAGGAGGTCCCTGTCTAAGGAGGTGGAGATACCCTCTCAAAGACTGCTGTCACCTGGGCATTGCCCTCCTGCCTTGCCTTTTCTGGTTGGGTAAGTTCCAAGGAAATGTATTCAGCTTTGATAACAAGGATGGAAACTCCTTTCTTCGAAGGGGTCACCTTTTTTTCAGTAACAGTTTGTCTTGAGGCATCTTCTCTTACTTAGAATTTCAGCCTCATGAGACGATTCCAACCAAATACTTGCTTATTCAATGGCAAAAGTTTCCATTCACATGAACAGAAGGTAGCCATGTACCAGATGTTGTCAGTTTAAGATAACAAACACCACTTTGTGGCAGACTCCAGTTTTCCAGTACATAGTGTGTTTTGGAAACACTGTTCAAGTACGTGGTGTTTAGAGCATTGGAACCAAAGGAGGAGCAAGTCTCATGGTTTTTCAAATTCATCATCTTGTTGAAATTCAAAAAGACACAATAGAAGGCAGTGCATGTTTTATCATTCAAATTGCTGCCTTCATGATAGGAAAAATAAAGCAAATGGTTGTGTTTGTCTTCTGCAGTAAGTAGACACATTTCTGTGTTTGTGAGTGCATTTACTATTTTTAGGAGCTGGGAGGCATACCTGAAGGTAGGAGGGTGGATTAAAATGGGATTTCAGAGTTTTGAGAATTTGTATTTCGTGGCCAAAACTTCTTGGCAACCTTTGTATGTGAAACTTTAAACTGAATTTACTGTCTCAATGCATAGGTATTAGAGAAAGTGTTTGCTGGGAATTATTTGCCATCAGATTTATTTAATCTTTTAGGATTATTGATTTGGCATCTAAGTCATAAAGTTTGGAATTTTAATTTATGTTTTAGAACTTTTACATTAGATCTGTGCCATTGATTTCTTCCCTGTCTCTGGCACACCTTAAGCTGTGTGAGATTACCATTCCTCTCAGTAAAGAGGGTTTTGGCATGAGAAATATCAACTTAGAAAATTCTTTTTAATGTGTTTTGTCTTCTGTCCTCTCCTCCTGTAAACAGTGGTTATTTCTGACAAACATTGGTCATCTTTGTTGTAGTTGAAGAAGTTGGCTACGTCAGCTGATTTTCTGTGGAAGCAATAGAAGCTATAGTACATTTATTTGAGGAACAATCACTCTCTTATTTTTTAGGTACTTGAAATGCTCACCCCATCACTTACCACATTCCAGATGGGAAACGATGGCTAAGAGCAGAAAAGCAGAAAGCTTGTTAAACCACCTCTTAGTTCATAGCAAGAATTTTGAGAGCACATACAGAGTAGTCAACTCAAACTGGGCAGAGCGTGAACATTCTCAGTACTGAACCACTCAGATTTGAAGATAAATGTACACTGTCAAAGATGAATACTGAACAGATGAGCTTTGCTAATAAACACATAGCTCAAGAAGGTACCTTAAAAACATAGCTTAAGGAATGTTTCTTTTGCAGATCAGTGCAGAATCAAGCATGCAAGTTTGATTGTACCCTGGAAGGTAGTTTGAATTCACCAGTTTGACTCCACACAGGAACAGAGCTAATCATAGTGTCAATAGTAATAATGAAGAGGTTTAAAATAGCCTGTAATTAGGTGTGTAGACACCTTGTCATGCTTCCCTTTTGTCAGAGGAGAAAGTGCAATGGTCCCTTTACCCTAAGCAAGCTGCTTTTTGTCAGTTTATTTCGTTTTTATCGTGCTTTTATACATTTTTACCTTTGTTTGTAACTGTGCTACAGAGGTTGCAGATCTCAGACAAAGCTGAAAGCTCAGCCTATTGAAATGCACTTCTTACAGTCTCAGTGCAGCAGAAAGTGTCTAGAGCATTTGTCACTTTATATGTCCATCCTGTTTTGAAAATGAAATGCCTTATTTTGGAATGTTTGTACACATTCTGTGGGTGGGGGAAGTTGTATGTGGGTTTAGGGTTTTTTTTACTTCAAATACAGGAGTTTATGTTTAACTTTCTTTTTGGTTTTTAAAAAAATACTGCTGAATTATTTTGCACCATGTTGCATTGGGAAGGTAGCCAATTTCATCCAGGCCAGATCTTGGTGTGAGTTTGTGGCAAGCCTCTAAATGCATTTGGTTTTCTCTCCTACACAATAAATGAAACCAATAGGCATTTCCATACAGTCATGCAACACGTATTTTCTCCATAACCCTCAGGATGGAGCAAAGTCAGTCAGTAATTCACAGCTCAGGAAGTGGTCTCCAGTTTACACCATATCACATAACATTCTCTTTGTGTTAGGTGAAAATATCCATACTTCTGTGCATTATATACAAATAACATGTGTTTTGTGTCTTAACTAATAATTTATGTCGTGTAAATAGCCCTTTGGTTTTATAAGAACCAGGCACACTGACTTGTTGGCTAATTTTCTAAAAGAAAATTGATTTACTCTTCTCAGTAGTATCTCTTGGATTGTTGTGGGGATGCTTTTATTAGCACTGAGTAATATAAATCAGGACTTTCCTGACAGTAGAATTACATGAAGTCTTAGAGCTTATTTTGAATTAGAAAGTTTAATAATCTAGGCTAACAGCCTAGCTTGGCTTTTTAAAAAAAGAAGCTTCTTGATTATCTGGTTATGTATTTTGGATTACTTTAAAGAGCCTGGAGGAGTGCTTGTTAAAACAATTGGAGATGTTGGAAACATACCTAAATCCAGTACAGAAGAATGCAGGGTCTGTGTCTGGTGAAATCTATACATAATGTCTCTTGGGAGAATATAGATGCCCCACCCCCCCAAAGATTTATAGATACTCCCCAAAAACAATATTCCTGGTTCCTGCAAAACAGTATTTGAGAAGGAAGGATGGAGTTTTTGTTTGAAATTTAGGTATACTGGAATAGGAAACGATACCAAATATTTCAAATNTAGCAAGAATTTTGAGAGCACATACAGAGTAGTCAACTCAAACTGGGCAGAGCGTGAACATTCTCAGTACTGAACCACTCAGATTTGAAGATAAATGTACACTGTCAAAGATGAATACTGAACAGATGAGCTTTGCTAATAAACACATAGCTCAAGAAGGTACCTTAAAAACATAGCTTAAGGAATGTTTCTTTTGCAGATCAGTGCAGAATCAAGCATGCAAGTTTGATTGTACCCTGGAAGGTAGTTTGAATTCACCAGTTTGACTCCACACAGGAACAGAGCTAATCATAGTGTCAATAGTAATAATGAAGAGGTTTAAAATAGCCTGTAATTAGGTGTGTAGACACCTTGTCATGCTTCCCTTTTGTCAGAGGAGAAAGTGCAATGGTCCCTTTACCCTAAGCAAGCTGCTTTTTGTCAGTTTATTTCGTTTTTATCGTGCTTTTATACATTTTTACCTTTGTTTGTAACTGTGCTACAGAGGTTGCAGATCTCAGACAAAGCTGAAAGCTCAGCCTATTGAAATGCACTTCTTACAGTCTCAGTGCAGCAGAAAGTGTCTAGAGCATTTGTCACTTTATATGTCCATCCTGTTTTGAAAATGAAATGCCTTATTTTGGAATGTTTGTACACATTCTGTGGGTGGGGGAAGTTGTATGTGGGTTTAGGGTTTTTTTTACTTCAAATACAGGAGTTTATGTTTAACTTTCTTTTTGGTTTTTAAAAAAATACTGCTGAATTATTTTGCACCATGTTGCATTGGGAAGGTAGCCAATTTCATCCAGGCCAGATCTTGGTGTGAGTTTGTGGCAAGCCTCTAAATGCATTTGGTTTTCTCTCCTACACAATAAATGAAACCAATAGGCATTTCCATACAGTCATGCAACACGTATTTTCTCCATAACCCTCAGGATGGAGCAAAGTCAGTCAGTAATTCACAGCTCAGGAAGTGGTCTCCAGTTTACACCATATCACATAACATTCTCTTTGTGTTAGGTGAAAATATCCATACTTCTGTGCATTATATACAAATAACATGTGTTTTGTGTCTTAACTAATAATTTATGTCGTGTAAATAGCCCTTTGGTTTTATAAGAACCAGGCACACTGACTTGTTGGCTAATTTTCTAAAAGAAAATTGATTTACTCTTCTCAGTAGTATCTCTTGGATTGTTGTGGGGATGCTTTTATTAGCACTGAGTAATATAAATCAGGACTTTCCTGACAGTAGAATTACATGAAGTCTTAGAGCTTATTTTGAATTAGAAAGTTTAATAATCTAGGCTAACAGCCTAGCTTGGCTTTTTAAAAAAAGAAGCTTCTTGATTATCTGGTTATGTATTTTGGATTACTTTAAAGAGCCTGGAGGAGTGCTTGTTAAAACAATTGGAGATGTTGGAAACATACCTAAATCCAGTACAGAAGAATGCAGGGTCTGTGTCTGGTGAAATCTATACATAATGTCTCTTGGGAGAATATAGATGCCCCACCCCCCCAAAGATTTATAGATACTCCCCAAAAACAATATTCCTGGTTCCTGCAAAACAGTATTTGAGAAGGAAGGATGGAGTTTTTGTTTGAAATTTAGGTATACTGGAATAGGAAACGATACCAAATATTTCAAATTTCCTGCAGGCTGGAAATCCCAGCAAGGCGTTTCTGGAACACCCACCAACACATTTCTCCCAAAGCCAAGTGTGCCTGCAGCAGTTGATGGGATTGACTCCCTTGTCAGTCTCACTGCTGCAGTGTCCTGAGCCTGCATCATCTTGGCAACACGTTTCCTAGACTTCCACTTGTTGTAGAGAGCCCTTCCCAAGGGTGTATAATTCCAAGTCCTTATGGGTCACTAAGGGATCTGGAGGCATTGAGAGCCCTAACTCCAAAAGGCTTCTCAAAGCTTCCAGGCTCACCAAGGATATACTTGGAGACAGAAAAGCTCAGGAGCAGGATTTTCAGGCTAACAGAGGAGCGACAGATTGAAAGTGACTCAGAAGTAGGGAGCCCTTTAAGTCTCCCTAAAAACATTGCCTCAGGAAAGGGGTCTATTCTTCCAGGGTTTAGGGTTGTTAAGCACTTCTGCTGACACCTGCCTGGGAGACCTGGGGATTGCCAGGCATTTTGTTCTGTGCAGGCTATTCAGCTTTCTGGAAGTCCTGCTTTTAGAAAAGGACAGAGAAAAGGAAAGGAGAGGGTTCACTATTGACCATCAGGCAGGAGCTGCAGGGCCAAGGCCCTGGAACATGATGCATTCCAGTATTTGGGAAACCCAGATCCATCCCAACGTCATAGTCCCAGTAAAGACAGGCACCAGGATGTTCTTAGTCCTAAAATATTCTCCTATATTTCACTGGAATGTGGCCTTGGCTTTTACAGAGCTAATTGAAAATGAGACACTTCAAGGCAAAAATGTTTGGGTCAAAGAACAGATACTTTCCTTCATTCTTACTCTACTTAATATCCAACCAAGTGTATTTTTGCCATTTGCTACTTTGAAGCAGCAGCTTCTAACCCTGAGGTTTATGCTGCTGCACTTTTGTCCAATTGCCTATAAAAGCAACAGTCCTATAGCTTTGGATTTAGACTTGCTGTGCTCCAAAACAGANTATTTTGCACCATGTTGCATTGGGAAGGTAGCCAATTTCATCCAGGCCAGATCTTGGTGTGAGTTTGTGGCAAGCCTCTAAATGCATTTGGTTTTCTCTCCTACACAATAAATGAAACCAATAGGCATTTCCATACAGTCATGCAACACGTATTTTCTCCATAACCCTCAGGATGGAGCAAAGTCAGTCAGTAATTCACAGCTCAGGAAGTGGTCTCCAGTTTACACCATATCACATAACATTCTCTTTGTGTTAGGTGAAAATATCCATACTTCTGTGCATTATATACAAATAACATGTGTTTTGTGTCTTAACTAATAATTTATGTCGTGTAAATAGCCCTTTGGTTTTATAAGAACCAGGCACACTGACTTGTTGGCTAATTTTCTAAAAGAAAATTGATTTACTCTTCTCAGTAGTATCTCTTGGATTGTTGTGGGGATGCTTTTATTAGCACTGAGTAATATAAATCAGGACTTTCCTGACAGTAGAATTACATGAAGTCTTAGAGCTTATTTTGAATTAGAAAGTTTAATAATCTAGGCTAACAGCCTAGCTTGGCTTTTTAAAAAAAGAAGCTTCTTGATTATCTGGTTATGTATTTTGGATTACTTTAAAGAGCCTGGAGGAGTGCTTGTTAAAACAATTGGAGATGTTGGAAACATACCTAAATCCAGTACAGAAGAATGCAGGGTCTGTGTCTGGTGAAATCTATACATAATGTCTCTTGGGAGAATATAGATGCCCCACCCCCCCAAAGATTTATAGATACTCCCCAAAAACAATATTCCTGGTTCCTGCAAAACAGTATTTGAGAAGGAAGGATGGAGTTTTTGTTTGAAATTTAGGTATACTGGAATAGGAAACGATACCAAATATTTCAAATTTCCTGCAGGCTGGAAATCCCAGCAAGGCGTTTCTGGAACACCCACCAACACATTTCTCCCAAAGCCAAGTGTGCCTGCAGCAGTTGATGGGATTGACTCCCTTGTCAGTCTCACTGCTGCAGTGTCCTGAGCCTGCATCATCTTGGCAACACGTTTCCTAGACTTCCACTTGTTGTAGAGAGCCCTTCCCAAGGGTGTATAATTCCAAGTCCTTATGGGTCACTAAGGGATCTGGAGGCATTGAGAGCCCTAACTCCAAAAGGCTTCTCAAAGCTTCCAGGCTCACCAAGGATATACTTGGAGACAGAAAAGCTCAGGAGCAGGATTTTCAGGCTAACAGAGGAGCGACAGATTGAAAGTGACTCAGAAGTAGGGAGCCCTTTAAGTCTCCCTAAAAACATTGCCTCAGGAAAGGGGTCTATTCTTCCAGGGTTTAGGGTTGTTAAGCACTTCTGCTGACACCTGCCTGGGAGACCTGGGGATTGCCAGGCATTTTGTTCTGTGCAGGCTATTCAGCTTTCTGGAAGTCCTGCTTTTAGAAAAGGACAGAGAAAAGGAAAGGAGAGGGTTCACTATTGACCATCAGGCAGGAGCTGCAGGGCCAAGGCCCTGGAACATGATGCATTCCAGTATTTGGGAAACCCAGATCCATCCCAACGTCATAGTCCCAGTAAAGACAGGCACCAGGATGTTCTTAGTCCTAAAATATTCTCCTATATTTCACTGGAATGTGGCCTTGGCTTTTACAGAGCTAATTGAAAATGAGACACTTCAAGGCAAAAATGTTTGGGTCAAAGAACAGATACTTTCCTTCATTCTTACTCTACTTAATATCCAACCAAGTGTATTTTTGCCATTTGCTACTTTGAAGCAGCAGCTTCTAACCCTGAGGTTTATGCTGCTGCACTTTTGTCCAATTGCCTATAAAAGCAACAGTCCTATAGCTTTGGATTTAGACTTGCTGTGCTCCAAAACAGAACATTGGCAGTTGTAAAACAGCCTTCCACAGCTGCATACAGCAGAGAAAAATGTCTGTGGTCTTACATTCTGTTGTAGGTTTGTTCCAGAGAATGGCCTTGAGTTTGCAGGTCATCTGGCATGGCAGAATAGCTGCACCAAGCCTGCTCTTTGCTGAAGGAAAAGAAGCAGTGCTGAAATAGCTTTAACTGATGCCAAACAGCAGTTCAAGATCCAAGAACAGAGAGGCAGGGGGAGAATGAAAAGATAGTCCTTGGACTGCTGGTTTACAATCCAGCATAAATACTTTATTTTCTCTGTCTCTAATATATCTGGGAAATACTCAATTTTATTAATAAATTTGATTTTTATACAAATCAGAGCCATTTAAGGCAAACAAATAAAAAACTCAAACCCCTCTTCATTAGGGTCACTTTATCCTCAGTCTTCTGATTCTTTTCATCCCCATACTCTGATTTTGAAAGCCTGCATGTCCTAGGTAACTAGGCAAAAATAATTTCAGTAGGTATCCATACTCATAGCAGTCCTAGTCTGTATGGCTCAGATAACCTGCAGGCTCAGCACATTAGCAGTGTCTGTGGAAATCTGGCACTTTGCATACTGACGTAGTTATTGAAGCCTGTGATTTATTTTTCTAGATTACCTAGGTTAAAAATACCTCACATAACTGATTCTGCAGACATATCACTATTTCAGAAGGGTATTTGAGGATTTTTTACATACTCTTACACTTAATCTTCTTTGAAAGGAAAGAAAAGACTAGCTTTTTTAATATTTTTACTTCTTCTGTCAGAGCTGTTTCAGATAAAACAGATAAAAAAAACCCTGAGGTTTTTGTAGATTGAAATGAAAAAATAACATTTGTTTCATTGCCTGCATGATTTTATCCTTTCAATAGGTCTACTTTCTCCCCAGCAATTCATTTGCCACTGATGTATTTGTATAAGATTGTCTCTTTCNTCATCATAGGACCTGGAAAATACATCTGTGTGAATGACATGGATGTTTCTGGAACCTTTTTCTTCCAGGCTCATGAGGCTACCCTGGAAGCCAGAGCCAGCCCAGAGCTGAGCGAGCGCCTGCAGCAGCTGGAAAGGGAGGTAACGCGCTACCGGGAGGACTCTGGCAAGGCCCAGGCTGAGGTGGATCGCCTCCTGGAAATCCTGAAGGAGATGGAAAATGAGAAGAATGACAAGGATAAGAAGATAGCAGAACTGGAGAGGTGAGAGTGGTGGAAAGTTACTAGAGGAGCAAAAGTGCTGATGAGAGAGAACTTCGTCAATGTTTTCTTACAATGAAAACCTTAGACTGCCAACTTTGGGAAAGTCTGTTTAGAGATTTTTGGCCTTCAGGTCTTTATTTTGGTAGATTGCAGGTGAAAAGGTGTCTTGCTGTGCACTTCCATTATCTGGCTGCTCAAAAAACAGCACTGCTATAGATTGGTCTAGGTAGAGCTGTAAGGGAGTGGAGATGGTAGGAAAAGTTGCTGACACGGTGCGTGTGGTTGGAGAACTGTACTTTAGAATTCATAAATTCCCTGGGCACATGGAAAGCACAAATCAGGAAAATTACTTGTAAGAGCTTGTGATACCAGTTACTCAGACTCTTCTGACAGGTAACATTGAAACTCCTTCTACCTGCCGGTGGGGACACAGGTAAACTTTGGTTGATATGAAGCCCAATGACAAAATTTGTCCAAATTAAGTATGATCCAGTTCTTTTCAGTATTTTCCATCTTTCTGTTGAAGCTAGGGTGCTTTGTTTAACAGTTATAAATAGTAGATCTTTGGAAAAACCTGAAACAGGTTCTTTTTTCTGTCATTTTTCTCACCTTACTGTGGACCAAGAGGGTGTTTCTAGGCAGTACCTGTTTGGGGATTTTGTTTGCTGTTTGCAAGGAAGAATCACTAACTTTGAACAGCAAAGTAGAAAGCTGATAAATCCCATTTGCCTTGTGCCAGAATAGCTCTGAAACAAGTCAGCTTCTCCCTGGATTTCTTCTCTTTGTGATTGTAAGCAGCATCCTGTGAGTTTTCTTGGAATTTCTCTATACCTCTGGTGTAAGCTTGAACACCCGAAGATGAGGATATGTCCTTTTCAACTGTCTTCCCATTTTTTTTTCAGTCCCTTAGAGATGCTTCCCTCAGGCATGAAGGACGCAAAGTCATCATCTTAGGGCGTGCAGTTGACCAGGGATCAGGGTATAAGCAACAAACTTCAAGTAAGGCATGAGGAAGAAATATGTCTGTAGTATCTTTATTTTTAATTTTTAATAATCAAAAGAGTTTATAGTCCACAAAGCCCACATTGAAAAATAAAGATGTTCCTCCTTCTCTTTTACAGATGAAAGCATTGGTACTTAATCTTCAAGGAATTAGACAGGAACTTTTTTTTTCAAAAGATGCAGTTCCAGAGATCTGCAAAGCAATTCCTGTTTTTCATGCTACAGTGGTAGTTTCTTGCTGTTTCAGACACAGGTGAAACTCTTACTATATCAAGGAAAGCATAAAACCCCTAAATGACTGGACATAATTCCATAATAATTTGGTGAAGACTTTGACTATTCAGTGTTATCCATTCCTTCTTACCACCTGATCTTTGCTCTTCTCCTCTTTTCTTTTTAATGTCTTTTCTACCAGTACTGAGATAACATACAAGATACCTTCTTTTAATCCTAGTAATTAGAATGGGTATTTCATCTATGTCAAAGGAAANAAATGAAAAAATAACATTTGTTTCTGCATTTTTCTGTTCCTAGAAAGTATTTCCCCATAGCTAAAAGTAGCACAATTAATGTATATTTATTTCTGTGTAATCTTGCACGTTTGAAATGGGTAGTGTCATCATAGGACCTGGAAAATACATCTGTGTGAATGACATGGATGTTTCTGGAACCTTTTTCTTCCAGGCTCATGAGGCTACCCTGGAAGCCAGAGCCAGCCCAGAGCTGAGCGAGCGCCTGCAGCAGCTGGAAAGGGAGGTAACGCGCTACCGGGAGGACTCTGGCAAGGCCCAGGCTGAGGTGGATCGCCTCCTGGAAATCCTGAAGGAGATGGAAAATGAGAAGAATGACAAGGATAAGAAGATAGCAGAACTGGAGAGGTGAGAGTGGTGGAAAGTTACTAGAGGAGCAAAAGTGCTGATGAGAGAGAACTTCGTCAATGTTTTCTTACAATGAAAACCTTAGACTGCCAACTTTGGGAAAGTCTGTTTAGAGATTTTTGGCCTTCAGGTCTTTATTTTGGTAGATTGCAGGTGAAAAGGTGTCTTGCTGTGCACTTCCATTATCTGGCTGCTCAAAAAACAGCACTGCTATAGATTGGTCTAGGTAGAGCTGTAAGGGAGTGGAGATGGTAGGAAAAGTTGCTGACACGGTGCGTGTGGTTGGAGAACTGTACTTTAGAATTCATAAATTCCCTGGGCACATGGAAAGCACAAATCAGGAAAATTACTTGTAAGAGCTTGTGATACCAGTTACTCAGACTCTTCTGACAGGTAACATTGAAACTCCTTCTACCTGCCGGTGGGGACACAGGTAAACTTTGGTTGATATGAAGCCCAATGACAAAATTTGTCCAAATTAAGTATGATCCAGTTCTTTTCAGTATTTTCCATCTTTCTGTTGAAGCTAGGGTGCTTTGTTTAACAGTTATAAATAGTAGATCTTTGGAAAAACCTGAAACAGGTTCTTTTTTCTGTCATTTTTCTCACCTTACTGTGGACCAAGAGGGTGTTTCTAGGCAGTACCTGTTTGGGGATTTTGTTTGCTGTTTGCAAGGAAGAATCACTAACTTTGAACAGCAAAGTAGAAAGCTGATAAATCCCATTTGCCTTGTGCCAGAATAGCTCTGAAACAAGTCAGCTTCTCCCTGGATTTCTTCTCTTTGTGATTGTAAGCAGCATCCTGTGAGTTTTCTTGGAATTTCTCTATACCTCTGGTGTAAGCTTGAACACCCGAAGATGAGGATATGTCCTTTTCAACTGTCTTCCCATTTTTTTTTCAGTCCCTTAGAGATGCTTCCCTCAGGCATGAAGGACGCAAAGTCATCATCTTAGGGCGTGCAGTTGACCAGGGATCAGGGTATAAGCAACAAACTTCAAGTAAGGCATGAGGAAGAAATATGTCTGTAGTATCTTTATTTTTAATTTTTAATAATCAAAAGAGTTTATAGTCCACAAAGCCCACATTGAAAAATAAAGATGTTCCTCCTTCTCTTTTACAGATGAAAGCATTGGTACTTAATCTTCAAGGAATTAGACAGGAACTTTTTTTTTCAAAAGATGCAGTTCCAGAGATCTGCAAAGCAATTCCTGTTTTTCATGCTACAGTGGTAGTTTCTTGCTGTTTCAGACACAGGTGAAACTCTTACTATATCAAGGAAAGCATAAAACCCCTAAATGACTGGACATAATTCCATAATAATTTGGTGAAGACTTTGACTATTCAGTGTTATCCATTCCTTCTTACCACCTGATCTTTGCTCTTCTCCTCTTTTCTTTTTAATGTCTTTTCTACCAGTACTGAGATAACATACAAGNCTTTTAATCCTAGTAATTAGAATGTGTATTTCTTTTTTGTCAAAGGAAATAGTGTTTTTGTGTGTGTGTGTGTGTGTGTGTGTGTGTGTGTGTGATTGCCACAGGTGTATAAATCAAGGGGGGGGGGGGAGAATCTCAGAATATTAATGTTTTCTCACCCCTGTGAGAGGAAATGGAAATATTCTTCATTATCTAAAGACCTAAGGTGCACTGTTAGTGTGGTAAATTAGCCAAGTAGTATTTTTCNTGGGTAGTGTCATCATAGGACCTGGAAAATACATCTGTGTGAATGACATGGATGTTTCTGGAACCTTTTTCTTCCAGGCTCATGAGGCTACCCTGGAAGCCAGAGCCAGCCCAGAGCTGAGCGAGCGCCTGCAGCAGCTGGAAAGGGAGGTAACGCGCTACCGGGAGGACTCTGGCAAGGCCCAGGCTGAGGTGGATCGCCTCCTGGAAATCCTGAAGGAGATGGAAAATGAGAAGAATGACAAGGATAAGAAGATAGCAGAACTGGAGAGGTGAGAGTGGTGGAAAGTTACTAGAGGAGCAAAAGTGCTGATGAGAGAGAACTTCGTCAATGTTTTCTTACAATGAAAACCTTAGACTGCCAACTTTGGGAAAGTCTGTTTAGAGATTTTTGGCCTTCAGGTCTTTATTTTGGTAGATTGCAGGTGAAAAGGTGTCTTGCTGTGCACTTCCATTATCTGGCTGCTCAAAAAACAGCACTGCTATAGATTGGTCTAGGTAGAGCTGTAAGGGAGTGGAGATGGTAGGAAAAGTTGCTGACACGGTGCGTGTGGTTGGAGAACTGTACTTTAGAATTCATAAATTCCCTGGGCACATGGAAAGCACAAATCAGGAAAATTACTTGTAAGAGCTTGTGATACCAGTTACTCAGACTCTTCTGACAGGTAACATTGAAACTCCTTCTACCTGCCGGTGGGGACACAGGTAAACTTTGGTTGATATGAAGCCCAATGACAAAATTTGTCCAAATTAAGTATGATCCAGTTCTTTTCAGTATTTTCCATCTTTCTGTTGAAGCTAGGGTGCTTTGTTTAACAGTTATAAATAGTAGATCTTTGGAAAAACCTGAAACAGGTTCTTTTTTCTGTCATTTTTCTCACCTTACTGTGGACCAAGAGGGTGTTTCTAGGCAGTACCTGTTTGGGGATTTTGTTTGCTGTTTGCAAGGAAGAATCACTAACTTTGAACAGCAAAGTAGAAAGCTGATAAATCCCATTTGCCTTGTGCCAGAATAGCTCTGAAACAAGTCAGCTTCTCCCTGGATTTCTTCTCTTTGTGATTGTAAGCAGCATCCTGTGAGTTTTCTTGGAATTTCTCTATACCTCTGGTGTAAGCTTGAACACCCGAAGATGAGGATATGTCCTTTTCAACTGTCTTCCCATTTTTTTTTCAGTCCCTTAGAGATGCTTCCCTCAGGCATGAAGGACGCAAAGTCATCATCTTAGGGCGTGCAGTTGACCAGGGATCAGGGTATAAGCAACAAACTTCAAGTAAGGCATGAGGAAGAAATATGTCTGTAGTATCTTTATTTTTAATTTTTAATAATCAAAAGAGTTTATAGTCCACAAAGCCCACATTGAAAAATAAAGATGTTCCTCCTTCTCTTTTACAGATGAAAGCATTGGTACTTAATCTTCAAGGAATTAGACAGGAACTTTTTTTTTCAAAAGATGCAGTTCCAGAGATCTGCAAAGCAATTCCTGTTTTTCATGCTACAGTGGTAGTTTCTTGCTGTTTCAGACACAGGTGAAACTCTTACTATATCAAGGAAAGCATAAAACCCCTAAATGACTGGACATAATTCCATAATAATTTGGTGAAGACTTTGACTATTCAGTGTTATCCATTCCTTCTTACCACCTGATCTTTGCTCTTCTCCTCTTTTCTTTTTAATGTCTTTTCTACCAGTACTGAGATAACATACAAGATACCTTCTTTTAATCCTAGTAATTAGAATGGGTATTTCATCTATGTCAAAGGAAATAGTACTTTTGTGTGTGTGTGTGTGTGTGTGTGTGTGTGTGTGATTGCCACAGGTGTATAAATCAAGGGGGGGGGGGGAGAATCTCAGAATATTAATGTTTTCTCACCCCTGTGAGAGGAAATGGAAATATTCTTCATTATCTAAAGACCTAAGGTGCACTGTTAGTGTGGTAAATTAGCCAAGTAGTATTTTTCAGGTGGAACTGTAATACAATCACAGCACTGGAGAGAAAGATATAAGGGTCCAGATACTTGGTAGTGAGATATCAACCAGTATTTTCTCCTTTTCTGAATAACTGATGACATTTCTATTTGGTCTTAATTGTTTTCAGCTCCTTCCTCAAACCCCTGTTTTCTGGAATCTTTGCTTTCTCCTTGTGAGTTTTTACCCAAAGCAGAGGTTTTAATATGCCTATTAAATGCATAGATTGGTCCTGTTTTTATCTGCTGTGCTTGTTCATAAAGTACTTTTTCATTGCTGAACTGATACATCCAGGTGTGTTTACATGGATGTTTTAGAACTAGAGTCTTATTGGTTTCCCAATAAGAATAGATCATTTTGCATTTTAAAAGTACTTAATAAACTGTGGTCCATGCAGAGCAAGCTAGAAATTATCTTGACTTCTAATGCTTCTACAGCTGTTCAAACTCAGTGCAAAGAGCCTTAGAGCTTGCAGAAGCATTCGTCAGAAAGCAGAAATTGGCTATTGCTGTGCCTATCAGGAACCATTATTATTCCATGTGGAGCAGGGTGAGAAGTCCGTCATATTCAGAGACTAACTGTACTAATAAAAATGGGATTTTTCAAGAGTCTCTCCTTGGAGTTTTCCCTTAAGATAGTAATATGTGACAGGTAGACCATATTTCCTCAGGAGAAGAGAAACAGGAACAATGATTTCATCCATAGAAGAGAAGAAATGAGTCTCCTGTTAGGTAGGTATGTATAGGGGAACAGAGAAAGAGGAAAGTTAGGAGGGGAGGAAGATGAAATGAAATGCAGAATGTTCTCCAAAGCCTTTTAAATGATTGCAAACTTCCTTCAATTCAAATTAAAGAGGAAAATGCTTCCACTCTTTAGTAACCGTTGTAGCTACTGGGCGGGGGATGTTTTCAGCGGCGAATGGGAGGAGAGATCCCCAAATAATGTGTTCAATGTGGTGCAAAAGTTTGAGAAACATTCTAGTGTCAGTGTGAGATTGAAAGCACCAAGTTCATTACTGTCTGTTCTCTGTGGGCAGGTTTTGCTTTTTCTTACAGGAAGGTGGGCCTGAAGTCTGTGTTTCTTTGTGGGTGAACAGCCCTCTAAGTTTTGTTTCTTTCTCCAGATGGTGCAGAGGGTTTTGTAGCTGTCTGGTTATTCACTTTCTTTTTAACTAACTGCTTTTTGTATTACCATTCCATACTCTCCTGTCTGTTTTTAACCTTTCATTTTCTGTTCTGTTTCCTTCCTGCTTTTCCCCTTTCCATTCCTACTGCCCTGGTCCTCGAGTTGTTTTGTTTTGTCTGTGGGGGGTGTTTTTGCCTCTGCCCTTCCTCAGCGAGCGCATCTCCCTCCACTTCCACCCTCCCCACCAGCTGCCGGTCCCCGCGCCGCAGCGCCTGGGGGGGTTTGTGTGCGACTTCCTGGGACAGTGAGTGCTTCCTCAGGCTTCTGTTCCGGGGTGGAATGGCACTGCCTGTCCTGCTGCTGCTGCTGCTGCTGTTCTTTGCGTCTGCTGCAATTACTCCTCTTTTCCTTAGGT
Source organism: Ceyx cyanopectus (assembly GCA_013401355.1). NCBI lineage: Eukaryota > Metazoa > Chordata > Aves > Coraciiformes > Alcedinidae > Ceyx > Ceyx cyanopectus. The sequence goes on along the minus strand of VYZU01065654.1, from coordinate 121,950 downwards.
CAAACAGGAGCTAGTTAAGTACAAGCTCTAACAGTCTCTGTATTCGACTTGTGTCACAGTGCTTGTGACCACAGGCCAAAACAGGTGGTTTACTTCAGTTCTCCCCGATTTACACTTGACAGAGGCTGGTGCTTTTTATTCTAATTCTTCTGCTTTTACCCTTGAGTCTAATCTCTGCAATCAATTCTGCCTGAACCAGCTAGAATTCAAATAGCTCTAAACTGTGTCATTGGTAGAGGTCAATATTGACTTCTTCTGAAGATCATTAAAAAAAATAGGAGAAAAATGATGCTGATCATCTGAGACATAGCATGGCCATCACAGCCTTCAGATGGGTAGTTTCCTGAAGGAGACTTAACTTGGATTTGGAACACAGAAGTGCTTAGCTTTGGAATGCCCTCAGTCCTGTTAAAGACAGCTGGAAAGGATGGCCATTTTAAGAGAGAGGTTTTGGGGAGTTGTTCTAAAAACAATTAAGGGGTGGCCTTGTACAACAAGAAACCTTCAAACTTTTGATACGTAGCAGCCAAAAGGTATACTCCTCATCTTAAATGTTTCTTCTCAACAGTAAATAAAAAGGGAAGATTAAAAACATAGGGTGATCTCAAACAAGTGCTGAGAAATGTAGACAGTAGAAGGAAGTATCTTACTCTCTATGTTTTTAAGACAGTTATTAAGTTGTGCAGTAGCCTGTGAAGGGATGGATGGAGAGAGAAATTAACTGCACGTTCCATCAACTTTATTGTTTTTCTAGAATAGTGTAAGGGAAACTATACTAGTAAATTATGCCAGAAGATTAAGGCAACAATTTGAAGTTGAAATAATAATTCTCAAACTACTACTTGTATGTTATAGTAATTGTCTCGGGTTTTCAAGTCAGTTATTTTGTCAGGTTTTTTTAGATAATTCCTAAACAAGAACCACATAGAATAAATTTATAGTAAAAGGGACGTTGTCAAATTAAAGAACAAAAGGTATTTATAAAGTCATAATCATCACCATTAAAATTAACCTTGATAGATATTATGACTAGAATGCTGTATTTCTGTATAATTCTGTAATTCATTAAAGTCCTTCAAAGATAAATTAAACTCTGATTCAGGAATAGGAAAAACTGAAATAATGAAATATTACTTTAAAATACTTCAATCTATTTTCATATGATAAATCAGAAAAACAAATAGATTATATTTATCTCATGGTTGCATGGTATTATTATGTTTTGCATCCACTTCCCTCAAAACTCCATAGCTTAAGTGAACACTAAAAAAATGAAGAAATGAATGAGGAAATGAAGAAGTGATTTCTGTCTTCTCAGTCGTCCTTTATGTTCACACAAGCATTGCACCTAAGGCCTGCATCAAGTTTCACTGAGGAAAAAAGAATACATTTTCTATCAACAGAACTGCCCAAAGCAGATAAGAATGTAAGATGCAGGCACCTTGACTTAGGGGTGGGTATTGAAGGTCAGAGGTTCAAAAGCATGCTGATGTTCAGAAGTGCCCTCTAAAGTCAACCTTTGTTAAGTGTTGCAAGCTGACTAATCGCATTTGAAACCTACATCTAAGCAAAGAAAAGAGAGAAACTCTGCCAGTAATTGCAAAGCCAGCTGTAGAGAGTCCCAGATAAAAAAAAGCTATCATAGTGATTTTATGGTGACTCCTGAATGCATCTTCACCTTTTTCATGTAATGGGATATCCTTTTTCCATTTGGTCTTTGCTCAACTGACCTTTATTTTCCATTCTCTCCCTTTTCCTGTGTTTTGGGAATAACCAAAACTTTGTGAACTTTTTATTGCAGAAACATCTGTTCTAAAGAACAAGGTCAAAGAACCCTAAATAGTCCAACCATTGGCATGGTGAGAGGTCAGGGCTGGTGCAGCTTTGGCTGAATGAGCTTGCAGTGTTATCCCATCACTGAACCACCTAAGCCTGGGTATTAGCCCTAGAATTATTTCCATGTTCAAGCAGGCAGGACTGACACTTTTAAACACAGGGATTGATCCCCATGGAACTGAATACAGACCTTCTCCTTTGTTAAATTCAGTAAGGGGCTGAAAGCTGGGGTTTGTCTACTAATCCAGGTCTAAGGATTTGATCTTGGATCCTCCGAGAAGGAACCTACACTAGAGAAATCCTTAGCAGTAATGAGAAGCACCGATTGAGGGATTTTTTGAAGGCTTATTTTCCTGACAGTTTTCCTGTAATGTTAAAGTCCTGTTTGTTTTGATCACTAAATCAAGGTGGTTATCAAGCATTCCCTCACATGACTGCCTGTTATCTGAAATAAATAGAGGAGTTGTCATCTGATGATTTATGCTCTGCTTGCATCGTAGCAATGGTGGATTTTATTTAACAAATGCCTTTTAATCCAACTGCTAGATCAGTAGAGTGTAAGAGCTATGATATAATTAAAATAATAAAACCAAAGGAGTTAGAATGTCATATAAATAACGAGCCTGGTTAGCATATCAAGGTTTCATTGTTACCTGACTTGACTGCGTCTCTTCAAAAGCTGTTTTGTAGCTTTGCTTCAGTCAACATCTTTGAGTAATATGAGGGTATCTGTATTTAGGCAGAAGGGGAAAAAAAGGAGTAAAAGGAGTAAAATAAAAACAACCCCAATGCCAAAGGACTAAACCCTCCCTTTATAAAATTGATACTGTAAAAATAAAATTGTCAGGTGCTTACATTGTCTTGGAGTACAGTAAGATCAAAAGGGAAATCCAGTAACCACCAGTTAGCCAGTGAAATAGCAACATTCGTGCTCCACAGCCATCTGTGGTCATGTTTGCACTCTTAGATCCATACATACATGTGCTCATGAATGCACACAAACCTTCTCTCCCTGTCCCTCCAAATACCTACTATAAAGAAAGGAAGAGACCAGCCCATCATTCTTTTTACTAAGAAAAGGTGTCAAAAGAGGTAAGCATAAATTGCTTTTCTGCTTTGACTGACACAAGGAAGATTTAAGTGCATATTATTCCCTATCAGACTGCTTTGAAGGAATGACAGAGAAGTAAATACACACAATCACTCACTGTCAAACAAGTGAAATTACAAGGTTGACTAGAATTCATTACCTAAACTTCCTAAGTACACCAGAGGCCAATGTAGCAGACCCTTTTTACATCCTGGCAATATACAAGCATGTGGAACAAACTCTCTGGAATAATCAGCAGCTTTTAAAATATGCTGCTTAGTTAAAATACTAAAGTGTTCACACTTCACCAACTGTTTTGCTCTGCACCCAGCAGTCAGATGGAAGTCTGCACTGTATCTTGAACATCGATGAGATGCCTTTTTTAGAGGATTTCTTTGAGACTGCCATTTGGAGTTAGAACTGTCTTGTCTCCCTGTGTGACTGCTATTTCAGAGTACACTTAGTGGGGCTGGGCAGAAATGCTGCTGCTGGGTCTTGGAAGGAATGCTGCAAGTGTGTGTTCTTGCTTAAAGGAAATGGTGCAAACTAAATAATGAATGTGTCTTGGTATGTATCTGATCCTGCTTGCTTGGGGCTGCTTCCTGGGGCAGATGCTTGCTGCAATCCTCTGCTCAATTTCACTGATGTAGCCCCATGCACTGAAGCTGCACAACCAGCCTGTAGCAGATCTTCAGTGACTTCCTAATAGCTGGCAATTTCAGAGGCCTGCCTTGGTTTTAGTTTGAGAGTCCAGATTTGATCTAATTTGAATGTGCTTTCAGCCATACTCCTCATTTTTGTTTGAATAAATATGATGATTATTTGACAAATCCACATTTTAAAAAGAATATTTTGAACCCCTGTATAAAAACATGTGTCCAGCATATATACAAAGTGTATTTTTCTTTGGATGAAATCACTGATTCCATAGTTAAATGAAGATGCAGCAATAATTAGTCTCCATTCAAATCCTGTGCAGCTGGCTAAACAATGCTTCTGTAGCATATAGAATATCACAAGTGACCTCAGTAGAGCATTTCAGGTGTTATTTTGCCTTTATCTTGTGCCAGCAAAAGATGCTGCCTTTCATAGCAGTTGAAAGAAAGTATGGCTCATTCAAATTCTCCAGGGCTATTTTAATTCTAGTCTGTACATTTTTTTCAATGATTAATTGAAACTAAAAAGGGTCCCTAAAAAACAAAATGAGAAGTCTTCAAATTTTCCTGAAATTTGAAAATTAGAAGCCTCAAGCTTTCATAATCTACATTCAATAACAATCCTAAAAAAACTCAAGATTTTTGCCCCCTCCACCTTATTTATTCCACATCTAACCAAGTGTTTGTTCTCACCTTATTGTTCCCTTTGGTTAGATGTGTTTGACCAGTCATAGCTCTTCAGTGCAGCTTGGAGACAAATGGACTCTTGGATTTCAGGCAGAATTGTTACTGACACGCTTCTCTATGTGAATTAACTGAGGCTTTTGGAACAGTATCATTTGCTTCAAGATCAAACACTGAGATGTAGTGTTTGGCATGTTGCAAATCTCATCTTTCCCAAAATTCCCAAATGCCACAGCCTTTACTACAGCTGTCCTTAAAGAACTTGAAGAATGTTAGTTTAGAAACCAAAGAAAAGTATCTTTATACTATTTTTTCTGTTATAGACCAATAATACACTTCTCAGCTGTACCTTGCTCTGAAACTGCTGCTTGTACAAATTCAACATCCTACCCTGTTGCTTGTAAAATTTGTGCCAGAAATAAGGACTTCATCTCTCATTTACATGGTCCTTTATTACAAAGAGTAATAAAGTATATAGTAGTCTATCCTATAGAATATTTTTCTCTAGACTATATCCTGCCTTTTTGGAGTGAATTTTTTCACTCCAAAGTGAAAGTACAAATTGGAGTGAAGGACAAATGCTGTAGAAGCCAAATGATCACTTTGGACAGAAGGAAATTGACATTTGCTCTTTTCTGTTGACTGAGAAAGAATCAAATGCAGGTGACCAAGATCTATATATGGCTCCGTGTTGACTGACTTTGCTGTTATCAGTGAAATTGGCAGCAGATGGCTATGGAAAGAGATGGGAAATATTTTTTTGGAGAAAAAAACCCCAGCAATAATGAACCTATGGGACCTCATGTTACACAGGGAACTCCAGCATTTTGTCATGGTCAGTCCTGCTCTTGAACAATGTTGGAGAGACCTGTCAAAAATATTCCTGTTTGCTCATTATTGTTTTTAGATTGCACCTTATATGGGAGAGTTAAGGCAGCAACACTGCAGGAGGAAGAAGAGGCAGGTGGTTTTTTATGTTTTTTGTTCATCTTGGAAGGGTGACTTCGGTGGCAAAACTAAGAAAGGTGAACTTTTACCTTTGACAAGTCTTTAGGTCTTCAAGACTTCACTCTATGGTTTGGGTTTTTATCCCTTCAATTTATTCCCTTTTGACAAGTCTGGGTCATCTGTAGGAAAAGGGAAACAAAAATGTATGTCTTGCTCATAGGTAGAAAATAAGTCCCTAGAAGATGGCATAAGGGAACACATTAGAGTTCATCTCAGACAAACTCCACATGTTCAAAATGTTGGTTAGAATTATGGCAGAAGGAGACTTGCTAGTGCTGTAAACCCAGAGTTTGTAAGTTTGCCTTATTTCCAAGAACTGTGACCTATTGGAGACTATTTCTCTACAGAAAGTTGCCTTGAAGTGAAACGGTGTAATCTAATATAAAGGTCTTTTTTGTTTGGGTTGTTTTGGTTTTTTTTAGTTATTATTATTTTTTAATTAGATGTCTATAAAATGTGCAGCTCTGTGTTTGTGAAGGTTTGTGTGTCTGTCTGTCATTACCTGATTTAGATCTGCTTGTTTTGCCCTGTATTCTTAAACTGCCTTATCTCTGGATACTGTTTTCACAAATTCTTAACTCTTTTTCTTTCACATCTCCTTCCTGGATTTGCTGCTTCCTTCAGTCTCACCTCAAGGTCAGTACTCACTTTTAATAAGGGTGTTTATAAGACTGTTGTCTATTAAGCTGAAATTGAGATCTCACAGAAGATTGCACATCAAAATAGATGATGTACAAAATAAAAGCAGAGATCTGGCTTAGTCTGTGTAGATGGATGGGTTGGATAGGGTGCATGTTTAGAAGAAACTTGTAGTTGAAGGAAAGAATTTCTATCAAACCTCTGTAAATCAGTGTTGCAGTGTCCTGGGAAGAGGGTGGAAGACTTGGCAATTAAGACCTTTAAGGGAAATAACCCACAGAAATAGGAAGTTGAAGCAAGGCCATTTAAATATTATGGTCTTCCCTTTTATTTTAAGAAGAAAAAAAATCATCTATATTCTCTGATACACACTTCTTTTTTAAAATACTACTCATCATACTGTTGGATTTTTATCATGCATCTGTCTAAAGACTTGCAGTGATGTTTCAGTGCAGTGTGTATGTGTGTGTGTGTGTGTTGTGCTTTAGAAAGAACCATGGTGGAGGGTTAAAGGTAAGTGAATTAGCAAGAGGATACATCTGTTGAAGGCACAAAGTAATAAACTACTAAAAAAAATTTACAAAGAGCCAACCATGTTCTGAAGTCTCTCAGCCATGGCTCTTTTAAAATTATTATTTTTTCTTTTATATCTATTTTAAAAGCAGTTGCTAAACACAGATTTGGGGATTTCAGTAGAGCAGTTAGGAGTAAAGACCTATGGCCTATGTGATTCAAGCCAGAGTGCATTGTCACGATCCCCAGTTGCCCTTGAAAGACTCTGGAAGTGTTTGGGGTTCCAGTCTCTGCTCGCAGTCTGTTGGTGGCGAGCATCCCTTCTCCCGAAAAGGAATGGCTGTAACTGTTTCAGGCAGTGTCTTTGCCCAGTAAGCCACTGCTTAATAACTGCAGTTCCGAGTTCCCCACCAACACCCAGCTTTTGTGTCTGCTGAGCCCTGAGTGGTCAGTGGAGTCTCCCTGGAAGCGTGTCAGCGCTCTGACCTTGCTTTGGCACGGGCGCTGCGCTTGTGGCCTTGGCTGCCTGTTCTCCTTCCTCCCACAGACTGCAAAAAAGGCTGGAAGTTAATCCCGTTGGTGTCCAGCAATACCTTCTGTATTCAGTGCTTCTAATTGTTGAGGAGAGGAGGGCTGTCCTTGAATGACCTTCTTGCTTCATATCCCAAAGTGCTGAACTGCCAGGAAGCCTTGCTGCCCTCTGAAATATCCAGTGTCTTTTCTTGCATGAACAGGGCTTCTGGTAGGTGCTCTGTATTTGCCTGTTGCTGCTGTGAATGGAGTCTGATGTGCTTTGTCTGGCCAGTCAAGTCCTAAACGTTAAGGAATGAGGGAGCCAGCTGATGGCATAACAAGGACACTTTCTATCATCTTCAAAAGTTTGTGACAGTCAGGGAAAGTTTCTCATACAGGCAAACATTATGCCTGTCTTCAAGGATGAGAAGGATCCAGGGAATTGCAGGCCAGTCAGTGTAACTTGAGGTTTTTGGAGATCCTCCTGAAAGCCCAACTCCAATCACGTGAAGGACAAGAAGGTGATAGGGAACAATCTGGATGCATTAACACGAGCAGATTGTGCTGACCAACCTCATTGTCTTCAGTGGTGAGACAACTGGCTCAGAGGGCAATGTCTTTTTAATGGTGTGGGTGATGAAACACAGCTTCAAAATGTCATGGATAATAGCAAACTGAAGGGAGGGGTTATAGGCAATATGTGCTGGAGGGCAGGGCTCCTCTTTAGGGTGACTTTCCCAGGCTGGAGAAATCACAGAATGTCAGGGTTTGAAAGGGTCCTCAAAAGATCATTGAGTCCAACCCCCATGAACTGGCTGGATCAAAAAAGACAAGTGCAGAACTCTGCACTTGGGGCTGAAAAACCCCTGCATCAGTACTGTCTGAAAACCAAATGCTCGGAAGGCTGGTTCATAGAGAAGGACCAAGGGGTGGCTGAGGACAAGTTGAACTTAACAATGTCATGCTACTGTGAAGAGAGTCACATTTATGCTGGGCTGTGTTAGCAGAAGCACAGCTAGCAGGGCAGAAGTGCTTGTTTACCTCTACTTGGCACCTGTGAAGCTGCATTTGGAGTGTTCTGTCTAGTTTAGGGCTTCCCAGGTACAAGAAAGAAATTGAGATCAAGGAGTGAGTCCAGCAGGCAGGCCAGTGAGATGACAGGCAAGGAGAGGTGGAGAGAGCAGGGCAAGCTCAAGCCAAGGAAAAGAAGTGTCATGGGAGGAGATCACACTGTAGTCTTTCAGCTATATAATGGGAAGGGGCAGAGAAGACAGAGACAGATTCTTCTTGGAGATGTTCAGGGGCAACAGACACAAATTGCATCATATTCTAATCTAAGTTCCAATGGGGTTATCAGCAAAATAAATTCACAGTAATAGTAGTCAGATATTGAAGCAGGAGAGGCTGAAGAGTCTTCATAACTGGAGACACTCAAAACTCATCTGAACAGAGCTATGAACAACCTGCTCTAATTTGGCCTTGAGCAGGGAATTGAATTTGAGGAACTACAGAGACCCCTCCAATCAAAATTACTCCATGATTTTAACTCTACTGTGGTAAGTTTATTCTAGGACAAACTTTACCATTTTTGTGTGGTTTTGGTAAGAATTTGCTGCATAATATTGACCTAAAAAAAACCCAACACAAACAACAGGAAAAAAATAATTGTCTTTTCATTTCATAGCACTATAGCTGTAAGAAAAGAAGAAAGTAAGAAAAATATGCTGGGGGGCTCCACTGCACTTATTTCTTGTATTCTCAGTTTGTAAACAGTTTTTAAAAGCTCCAAGAATCTGCTGCTTTCTAAGACAGTGCATCCCTGTGATAGGTGTCAGTGATATTAACATTTCATAAATATTTTACCCAGACAATTTTCTTTAAAGATTTCTAATGTAGCTCCTCCTACTTCTGTCCCCTTTTCTTCATCCCTAGACACTGATAGTCTCCAGCCTTCTTGCTGTTAGTAGAATCAGAGAAAATTGGGATTTTGATAATGGACACTGTAAGCTGCTTCTGCTAGCTGAGAGCTGAGACTTAGTGTGCCCTTAAGTCTGAGACCATGGGGGTTGAGGTTTACTGGTCTGCAGCTGTAGTTACCAGATACGCTGGATATGCCTCATCATTCAGGTTTAAAGAACCATTTTCCATTTGCAGTATTCACAGCCCTTTTTTGTCACATCTTCTCTCTTGATCAGTTTATGGGCAAATAAAGTAGAGCTTCCTTGACACCACATCATCTACTCAGCTGCCTTGTTGAAACAGCATTTTTTTCACTGTGAGATTTTCACAGGCTACATTAAGACAGTTCCTCTGGTGAGTGGATCATCTCAATTAAAATCTTAATTTTTGCTTCATTTGTCTCAAAGTCACCAGATAAAAAGTACTTCACTGGAGTAGTATAATTGGCTAGATAAATAATTAATTTTTCTCAGTAGAAGCTCCAAACTAGAGATTATTTAGTTAATTAACTTCTTGCTCACTGAGGATATCAGCAGTAGTATATTTCAGATACCTGAAGCATGGGGCATCTTGTCACCGGCTTATTTTTTCATGCTCCTGCAGAATATATTAAAAAATGTGTTTATTCAGAACAGTCATGGCCACACTTACTAGTTCTGTAGCAAATCCACTTACTGTGAAATGGTAGAGATCCCTCCTCAGATGTGCAAGCCAGTAACCTCATCTGTCCCTGTGACCAAGGCTATTACAGAAACCTCCAATCAAGAGATACTCATAAATTTTGCTTGCTAGACTCACCGAGTTCTCTAGAAACTCAGAGGCATTTGCTCAACTTGCCCTTTATGTGGTATATTTACTACACATAATGCTGCTGTCCCCCATTTCCCAGGCAGTCAAGTCTGTAACAAATCATCTCAGTAGGCAGTCTTCATATTGACCTGATGTGAGCTGTCAAAGCCAGCTCATAAGAGGAGGCACCTCTTCAGAAATGTGCTTGCTAAGCATCTGGAAGAAACATGCCAAGCATGCCATCCTGAGAGACACTGTGGTCTGCATTCATTACCAGGGATTGGCCTCACCCACTGGATACCAAAATAGAGCTGTAAACTCCCCTCTCCGAGTCTCAGGAGAAGGGAGCACTGTAGCAAGGTACAGTTTGATGAGTGTGATAACACTGCTTTGCAATCAACCCCATCCTATTCCAGAGAGTCTCTGGGAGTTATGGAGAGAAGCTGTTTGTTACATAATATAGATATTATATAGAGATTATGGAATATTTTAATTTGAGCATCTCAGAGATAAAAATCATAAGGCTTTTAGCTCTGACATAGCCAGCCCGGTTTATGGTTTGAGGTTTTTTTTGTCAGAATGATCCTGCTAGCATCCCTTACTTAAAGCTACACTCTGAATGTTCATGCATGGATGGTTTTTATATCAGAAATACTTGTCCACTAAGTTGGTACATTCACTGTCCTTTCTTTTTTGTCCTTGGCAACTACTCGGTTTAATACCTTTGCTGACTGAAATTTCATTAGCTGAAAGTGTAAGACTTGATGCTTTAACATATGCTATTTCAAAGTGACAGTGAACTCAACTGTTATTCCAAATTTTAGAAGAGGACTTTTCTCATTTGATAGCTTGTTCAATATATGCTGTAAGGCAAATATAATCTACATTGCATAAGCATAGTTCTTAAATGCTTTGCTTAAAAGCATGTATTTCTCCACACTTTGTACTTAATTTTTTGATTTGTTTTAATGACTGACTTTTTTATATTTTCTTTTTCTTTTAATTATTGGCTGTATCCAGTATTATTTGACAAGGAATGAAACAATTGCATACCCCTATGGAAGAAAACAGCTGCTGTATTGTCATTTGTTTCCTGGCTAGCTGTAGTTAAGAGACGTGTGATCTTAGATCACAAAAATACCCACTGAAACCTCAAGAAAATGCCAGTGAAATATTTATTATTTTTTTTTTCAGCAAAAGAGTGCAGGTCTCCTGAGCAGAGAGTGACTGGTTGTGTGTGATCGGGCTGGTTGGCTCGTGCACTGGAATTAGAGGTAGAAGGAGCAGCACCTTTGGGACTTCTCACAGTGTTAGAGCCAAATTCAACCAACCCAGCATATTGTAGGGAGAAGGAATCCACACTGAAGCCTAATCAGCCATTTTATGAGTGTAATTTTTGGCTTTGCATCTGCTTGCTCAATTAACAAAAGCAGAAAAAAAGAAAAAGACAACAGAACAGACTTATTTGTTGAACTACTGAATGCTTTTATTAAGGTCCTTAAAGTTTTAGTATTTATGTTAACAAAGGAACACCCATATCGTTATCTTACAGATTTATTTCAGAGTTCACCTTGAGTTTGTATTTTTAATGCTCTTAGCTTCTATAAAAACTAAAGGCTGCAATGTCTTAAGGTCAGAGGTTTCTTTTCTAGTTCAAATGCCATCAGCTTTCAAAAATAATTATAGAACTTAACATATAATTAATTTGATATCTGATCTGTGAATCTTGACTTTGAATTTTGTTTGAGTTACAAAATTATGGTAATGCATTCATTATTTTCAAGGTAAAAATTGCTTTCTACTACATGGATGCTGAGAATTTAAATAGCTGGGAACCTGCACATTGGTTTGAGTAGACTTCTTTAGTCACAGTTTGAGACATGCTTCTTAGCCTTTGTTCCATTTCTTTTTCTGTTAATGTATTTATTATGTATCTCTAAGTTCACTGCCTGTTGGTGCTGCATCAGTTCACTCTAGCATGAGGAAAATCGTTTCCACAAATATGTGTTCTCTCCTGATGGCTGAGAAGTGACAGTTCAAAGGAGAAGCACCTGTAGCATTTACTTTGTGTGGCTTTGATTCTATTTTGTGCTCTTCTGCTGGACTGAATCAGAGAGGTTAATAGAAGAGCAAAAGGTTAGAAATAATTGTGTTAATATAGAATTAGCCCTTCCAACTTGAGATATTCTGGGATTCTGTATTACACTGGCCATTGAAAACAAAACAAAAATCCTACTTCCTTGCATACGGTTTTCTTTGCAGGTTTGGGGGTTTTGTTTTTGTTCTGTTTTGTTGTATTTTTTCTTTTTGTATGTTGTTTGGGTTGTTTTTTTTTTTCTTCAGTAATCTTGACTATTTCATCATTTAAATGTATGTGGAGGAGCCAAGGAAAATTCATCAGCCCCTCAGGATCAGTAGCTGCAGCAACACCAGCCTGTCCTGTGGGTGGTGGTAGTGCTGCACCAAAGAAGGCTCCAGCTCCACAACCTTTCTGACATGGCTGACTGACACATGGAAATATTTTCTCAGTACCCTAAAAAACCCCAGGCCATTCCTACAGATGTGCACAAGACCTGTGTATTTTTTCCTGGTGTGTGTATTCCCTAGGTTAAATATAGTCTGTGTGTATTCATTTTAGATTGAAGGTAAATTTCTGTGGTGCTTTGAGAGCACTGTGTGTACCTACACTTGGATTACTGTGAAAACACTGTTGTGTGTTAGGTGAATAACTGAAGAGAAAAATATTTTAAAATATAATTATAAAATTCTGCATCTTTTCAGTTAACATTCTGTCAGCTTTTACTTATTTTATTTATTCCAGAAAATATGTACAATAGCAAATTGTTCCAGAAAAGGTAATCAGGTGCAGATCATAGCTTAGGTTACATTTACATTAAATGAGGAAAGAATTAACAACTGTATATGCTGATGAGCATTACAGCAAGAGATCATGAGATTAATATTAACATGCAAAAAAAAAAATCAAAAAACAAAACCAACTCAGGCTAGTAAAGAAAAAATAATTTCATAAAAGCCTTAATGTATAATAGGGCCATTAAAGCAATTAATCTTATTAGGGAGGAAAACTCTGCCAGAGTGTCACCTTTACCCTCCCTTTGACAGGGTTATGTGCTATATATATATGTGTGTGTGTGTAATTGCATTCAAAACAGTTAAAAGAACATTAAGTTTACACAATGAAGCTTTCAAACTAAGGGAATTGCAGTGCTTTGTTTCTCTCTGCAGTCCTGATTAGCTTCCTTGTGGACATATATTATGACACATCTCTTTTTCTTTCTTGACTGTCTCCTCATAGACTGTCCCAGTTGCAGTGTCCTCACTGTGACACAGACATTTGTGTTTGATTTTATTGTTCCAGTTCAGTGTGTGGTCCAATTCTGCACATTGTTCGGTGCTGGTGTGAAGATGAAATTGTTCTATAACAAGCATCAGTAGAAATTCAGTGATTAAAATAGCAACAGAAATGTCTTTTTGAGCAGCGATTTTGATGATTTCTACTAATCAAGTTTTTGAGGTCTGTCAATATTAAAAACCTGTGCATATTTAAAAAATATTTTAATATATTTTATATATAGAACTATGGTTTTGAAGACTGAAAGTTATCTGACAGAGAAGAACTTAGAGGGTTCTTTACAACTTCATAATACCCTTATGGTGTGAATATTCATAGCGTCATAGAACTGTCAGGGTTGGAAGGGACCTTAAAGCTCATCCAGTTCCAACCCTGTGCCAAGGGCAGGAACACCTCCCCCTAGAGCAGGTTGCTCAGAGCCCCATCCAGCCTGGCCTGAGAAACTGCCAAGGATGGGGCTTCCCCCACCTCTCTGGGCACCCTGTGCCAGTGTCTCAGCACCCTCATGGGGAAGGAATTCTTCCTCACGTCTGACCTGAATCCACCCAGCTCCAATTTTAATCCATTCCCTCCAGTCCTGTTCAAGGCCTCTGGGCTTGTGTGTGCTAAAACTTTTCAACAGTCATCTGCATGAAGTATTGTACAAGTAAGGATTGTCACTGGTACCATGGGCATTGTGATTAAAATGTTTTCCTCCATCAAATCACTGCAAGCCTTTTAGAGTTCTAGATTTCAAGTTTCATGTGACCTTCTTAGTTTATATAGGGAAACAGTGGGGAAAATTTTGGATAATCCCACAGATACCTGTATCACTTGAAAGGTTTATTGCCCAACTTCTGTTGCTTTTTGCCATTTCCAGAGAAGTAGTTGTATCTTGTCCAGGAATTCAGTTTCCAAACAGCATGAGAGTTATGAGGATTAGTCTGAGTATTATAAACATCAGGTCATTTCAAGACTTCTGTCTTTTAATCTGATTTAGGAAAGGTTGAATTTGTCTCANTTGGGGGTTTTGTTTTTGTTCTGTTTTGTTGTATTTTTTCTTTTTGTATGTTGTTTGGGTTGTTTTTTTTTTTCTTCAGTAATCTTGACTATTTCATCATTTAAATGTATGTGGAGGAGCCAAGGAAAATTCATCAGCCCCTCAGGATCAGTAGCTGCAGCAACACCAGCCTGTCCTGTGGGTGGTGGTAGTGCTGCACCAAAGAAGGCTCCAGCTCCACAACCTTTCTGACATGGCTGACTGACACATGGAAATATTTTCTCAGTACCCTAAAAAACCCCAGGCCATTCCTACAGATGTGCACAAGACCTGTGTATTTTTTCCTGGTGTGTGTATTCCCTAGGTTAAATATAGTCTGTGTGTATTCATTTTAGATTGAAGGTAAATTTCTGTGGTGCTTTGAGAGCACTGTGTGTACCTACACTTGGATTACTGTGAAAACACTGTTGTGTGTTAGGTGAATAACTGAAGAGAAAAATATTTTAAAATATAATTATAAAATTCTGCATCTTTTCAGTTAACATTCTGTCAGCTTTTACTTATTTTATTTATTCCAGAAAATATGTACAATAGCAAATTGTTCCAGAAAAGGTAATCAGGTGCAGATCATAGCTTAGGTTACATTTACATTAAATGAGGAAAGAATTAACAACTGTATATGCTGATGAGCATTACAGCAAGAGATCATGAGATTAATATTAACATGCAAAAAAAAAAATCAAAAAACAAAACCAACTCAGGCTAGTAAAGAAAAAATAATTTCATAAAAGCCTTAATGTATAATAGGGCCATTAAAGCAATTAATCTTATTAGGGAGGAAAACTCTGCCAGAGTGTCACCTTTACCCTCCCTTTGACAGGGTTATGTGCTATATATATATGTGTGTGTGTGTAATTGCATTCAAAACAGTTAAAAGAACATTAAGTTTACACAATGAAGCTTTCAAACTAAGGGAATTGCAGTGCTTTGTTTCTCTCTGCAGTCCTGATTAGCTTCCTTGTGGACATATATTATGACACATCTCTTTTTCTTTCTTGACTGTCTCCTCATAGACTGTCCCAGTTGCAGTGTCCTCACTGTGACACAGACATTTGTGTTTGATTTTATTGTTCCAGTTCAGTGTGTGGTCCAATTCTGCACATTGTTCGGTGCTGGTGTGAAGATGAAATTGTTCTATAACAAGCATCAGTAGAAATTCAGTGATTAAAATAGCAACAGAAATGTCTTTTTGAGCAGCGATTTTGATGATTTCTACTAATCAAGTTTTTGAGGTCTGTCAATATTAAAAACCTGTGCATATTTAAAAAATATTTTAATATATTTTATATATAGAACTATGGTTTTGAAGACTGAAAGTTATCTGACAGAGAAGAACTTAGAGGGTTCTTTACAACTTCATAATACCCTTATGGTGTGAATATTCATAGCGTCATAGAACTGTCAGGGTTGGAAGGGACCTTAAAGCTCATCCAGTTCCAACCCTGTGCCAAGGGCAGGAACACCTCCCCCTAGAGCAGGTTGCTCAGAGCCCCATCCAGCCTGGCCTGAGAAACTGCCAAGGATGGGGCTTCCCCCACCTCTCTGGGCACCCTGTGCCAGTGTCTCAGCACCCTCATGGGGAAGGAATTCTTCCTCACGTCTGACCTGAATCCACCCAGCTCCAATTTTAATCCATTCCCTCCAGTCCTGTTCAAGGCCTCTGGGCTTGTGTGTGCTAAAACTTTTCAACAGTCATCTGCATGAAGTATTGTACAAGTAAGGATTGTCACTGGTACCATGGGCATTGTGATTAAAATGTTTTCCTCCATCAAATCACTGCAAGCCTTTTAGAGTTCTAGATTTCAAGTTTCATGTGACCTTCTTAGTTTATATAGGGAAACAGTGGGGAAAATTTTGGATAATCCCACAGATACCTGTATCACTTGAAAGGTTTATTGCCCAACTTCTGTTGCTTTTTGCCATTTCCAGAGAAGTAGTTGTATCTTGTCCAGGAATTCAGTTTCCAAACAGCATGAGAGTTATGAGGATTAGTCTGAGTATTATAAACATCAGGTCATTTCAAGACTTCTGTCTTTTAATCTGATTTAGGAAAGGTTGAATTTGTCTCAAAGCATCTACCTAATAAATGAGAAAGACATGAGTTTTCCTTCAGACATAAGAAGGTGGATGTCAATCATATGTATCCTTCTAATGACTCCTTTCTTTGAAATACATTTTTTGTTTGAAAATGTTTTAAACATGTGTGAGATTATCTACTTAAGATGTGTTTAGACAAAGGTTCTGGCTTTATTAATATTGTTGTCTCTTATCTGACCAATAGTTTACTGTAACACAGGCCAGCTTCCCAATAGGTGAATCTGGGTTTGAGAGTTTATTACAAAATAATCAATTACCCTAATTTTAATTTAGAAGTTGAATCGGAATTCTCATGTGGAATTGAATGTTAAGATGACATCTTTTCATTTTCTGCACTGTCTTAGCTGTGATTTCTGTGTTTATTTTATGGAACAGATAGAACCATGTATTGTACAAGCTGCATTGATGCCAAGGGAGTTCCAATAGGTTGTTTAATCACTGAACAAGTCTGCTTTCAAACTGGGCAGTGTGCCCATTGCCAGTGTACAGCCCTGGGTTAGAATAACTACAACTATCCTGGTTGTGTTTAAAAAGCATCCTGCCTCCAAACAGCTGTAACTGGTGGACAAGGTAGTTTAGTATATCAAATTTTTAACATCATTTGAAAAGGACTTCCCTTTTTTTCTTTTTTTTTTTTTTTTTCTCCTGGGGCTCTGCAGGCCAGCAGCACTTTTTCATGCTGATAGAAGTTGGTTTAGCACCAAAGAAAATTTGCTGTCTTTGCAATTTTCCCAGCTCTGATTGACTTATGTTGCAAAAAGCAGAGTGCTCAGAGTCGACCCTACATTGATTTTTGGAAGAAGTCAAAGCACTGACTGGCCACATGCCACAAAATTGGAACATATATATGTATATCACAGAGAGATATGTCCTTGATCATACTTTCATTACAAGTCCTGAAGAAAATATTAAAGCAATCAGAGTTGTTTGTGATCTGTTCTAAATGTATTTCTGAAATACAGAGGAAATATCCTTCCCTCTCTGCATGGATAACATCCCAGATAGGAAGCTGGTGTATCATTCTGCTTTCTAAACAGTAAATTAAAGACCCGTCTCTACTACTTGCATGATGTTTTGGGCAAAACTTGTGACCAAAGAATCTGTCTTTTATTCCAGAATCCAAACTCCAGATATAATTATGGAGAAAAGAGCTGAGGAAGCAGAGCTAGCCTGTTTTGTTTTGATTGGACTAAAAGTTTAGACTTAAGTTCTCTGTGGTCAGGAGGCTGAGATTAAAGGGTCTGTAATTAGACTCAATACTCCATGTGTCTTAATGCCCAGAAAGGCCAAACCCTGTCTGCAGGCACTGGCAGCTGCCAGGATCATCAAAAATAATTCATAGATGCAAGTGAAAAGGAAATTATGCATGCTTTCTGAATATAGTTTGTTCTTACTTGCTCTGTCTTGTTTCTGTAAAAAGAAAGGATAGGAAATCCCTCCAAATACTTAGTAAACAAGTAAAACTTCAAGTTGAAAAGAAAGTTTTACCTCTGGAAACTGATGCCTAATCCTCTATATTCAAGTCATGCTTCAGTAGACTTTCTTGTTGATCCTCCTATTTTCCTTATATTAGAGAGAGCAAAATAGGCTGTAAGTTGGCTGAGGTTTTTATACGTACATGTTTATGAACAGAAAACAGATACAGGTGCATCTTTTGATTAATAGTTTACACCAAATAATAATTAAGGGCTTTGTTTCAGAAATGTCCACGTTTGGGTTAATTGTAATGAGCAAAGCAAAGCATTCTTTTGGCTGAAGTAGCAGTTGAGGGTGATGCTGGAGGGTAAGTTTGTTGTTGATGACCTTCTGCAAATGAAGAATGTGCTTGAGGGTTCCACCTTGTCCCAGTCCAGCAGCCCTGTGCTGAGGCTGATGGGAGGTGTTCTCTGGACCATCCTCTGAGTGCTCTTCTCTTTTACAGGCAAGTTAAAGATCAAAATAAGAAAGTAGCAAATCTGAAGCACAAAGAGCAAGTGGAGAAAAAGAAGAGTGCACAAATGCTGGAGGAGGCCAGGAGACGAGAAGATAATCTTAATGACAGCTCCCAACAGCTTCAGGTAACATGGGAATTGAGTTCAAGACATTTGGTCAATCAGACAGGCTTAGCTACCCCACAGTCTGCTGTACCTCCTGATCCCTTTTCCTAGCTGTTACCTAAGCATTCTGTTACTGATTATTTGAAAGGGCACAGAGCACTTCAAAAAAATCAGCTTTTCTCAGTTGCCTTCATAGCTTACTTCATTTTCTTAAAAGGGCAGATAGGTTTAACTATCAACTCTGTTATGAAGTGCATTGTTGAAATAATGCTACCATTTCAGGGTTGAGATTGCTTTGGCATTTCTTTCCTCACTGCTTTCCTAACAGACTTTTTCTTGAGCTGTTTTGTGTGTTTTCCCAGCTGGTTTTACCTTTTCTTCAGTAAATGAAAGATGGCAAGTAAGTATTCTTACAGTAAATTGGAGTTATTGCAAGGTAACTGGAGGACCATGCTTTTTTGGTGTGTTTACTCATCCTTGTTTGACAGTGAACCCTTCTCTCTATCTCATGAATTCTGGGAATGCTTACCTGTTCACTTCTCTTTATGAAATGATGTCATGCTGCACAGAATCATCTGGCTCCCTTAAACCTGCCTAGGCATATGAAAGTCACTGGTATGAAGGCAAATCAACTATTTCTTAGTGTGCTATATGTTGACATTAGCTGTAGATGGTTTATCAGATGGTAAGTTTTGAAGTTCTGTCATAAAAATGTGAAGCTATGCTATGAAACAAAGATACCATGATGCTAAGTGAGGAGATTATTATTTTGCCTGTTATTTCTATAATTTACAGAAATTATTTTTGGTGAGGGAAAATAAACATGGAAACACTGATCTACCCTTGAGGTCTATTAACATTTTAAAATCTTTAGAGAGCAAGCCTTTTCCTAGGTGTTTTGCTTTGTTATCTTGGGCTAAATCCTGTTTCTTGTTACCAGCTATATATCTTAATTCATCTATAGTGAAGACAGAATACATCCTATCATCCAGTTCACCAGTAAAGACAAATCCCTCCTTCATTTAAACAGTTCTTTACTCTGTTCTGTGGAACTCCAGGGGGTGGTTTCAACCCTTTAAGAACTTCAGAAAGAACCACAGAAACATGTGTGCATGTGGAATGTTCTCAGATGCACCATTTTGTGGCTTTCCCTCTCAGTTTCAGTCCTGTATGTGGAAGGCACTGAAATAGTTAAGTTCCAAGTGTATGAAAATGATTTCATAACTGCAGACTTTTCTGGGAGGCGGGGGATGTGGGATTTCTGCATCTGCTAATGGGTTTTGTGGCTGTGATGCTATGGCAATCCACAAGGCTCTCATTATGTGGCAGCTTGTGTTGAAATAACACAATCCTCCTTGTATTAGTGACATGTCTTTAAAAATTCCTAAAACAAATACAATGTTTGGGTAGATTTCTAATCTGCATTTCAGTAAATCCATATTTTAAGTTTGAAAAGGTAAGTGGTACTTGACATTTTCCTTGACATCATGTGCATGCTGAATTTATCATATGACACCATTCTGCAAGACCATCTTCTTTGGTTTTATGGAGCACTGAAGTTATGTAATGTGTTTGTACAGGCAGTGATGTTCTGGTGGCAAATAACTCCTTTTAAATCTATTAAACACCAGCTTCTGATACTCAAAGACATTGTGCAGCTTTTGTTCAGTGGCAAAAAATGGTACTGCTTTGTATCAGAGTTCTTGAAGAATGCATGGCTGCCCTTACAATATCTTATTCTTTACTTACAAAGTGTTTTAGCAGTAGAGATCATAGCTATAAAGCTATGAATAGCATAGTTAGCACAATTCTACTCTACATCTTTCCTCTTTTTAAATTTTGAGGTAACCAGCTTACATTTAGGAACAAGAAACAACCAATTTTCATTCGAGGAAGCCAAGTTGGTATTTTGCTTTCTCTCCAGTGTTGCTTTGTTCTCAGTTTGTGGTCTAACAGGTAAGCTAAAATTGGGAACAAAGATGTCAAAGTGTACAATTTTATTATCTGTACCTGTTTATATTCAGGTTTTCCAATTAGAAATGTCTATACTGCAATGCTTTTTTCCACTTATGTTGTGTTTTGTTCTGCTGTGGTGTCCGTTGCTTTAGATATAATTGTATGCAAGTAATTCTGGGATTAAAAGTAGACCTGAAGTAGATTAAATGCATGCATTTAAATCAAAGTGGGATGTGCTAGTCAACATGGAAGTAAGTTATTATCATATTAATATTACTTGATTTTCCCCTGGTACCTTTCCTGCTTTTGTGAACCTAATTGTCCTATTTGGGTGGGCTCAATTTGAGAGTCTTTCCCCATATTCAACACGAGGCTGAAGGGAATGCTTTCATTCACAGATGAAAAAGCTCTGTATGCTCTAATGAAAATATCAGGCTAAGGTAAAATATGGAGTGTTTAATGACAAGTGACAGGTTCAATAAAACCTCCTTCCTTTAGAAGAGCCCTCTGCTTATAGCCTCCCTCTCTCAAGGACTCAACGTTTTGGTTTCCTGGAAGTAAAATTTACCCATAACCACATTTCAGATTATTAGTTATGAAGACCTGTCTTCTACACAGACTCCAAAGGGTACTGCCTTCTAATCAATTAATACAAACAAGCAAACAAAAAAACCTGAGAGGAATGTAGATTGTTTTTTTGTTTGTTTTCTTGGTTGGTTGGTTGTTTTGTTTTTGTTTGGTTGGTTTTGTTGGGGTTTTTTTCCCCTGCAACCATTGTTGGCTTTGGGGTTAGGATACACAAGCACCAATTTCAGATAATTTTGGTCTTGGTGGTTTTGGCTGGAGTTAATAATAAGACATTATGAAATGCTTAAAAATATATGATCTGCATGTTCTTTGGTTGACCGTTTGCAATCCAGGCAAATAAACACTCTCCCAAGCACATACTCCACTCCTCCTCTCTCTGTCCCTAACAGCCATGTGGTTTTTTTCTTCCTGAGGCCAGTAACAAAATGTTCGTTTATTCAGAGAGCTCTACGATGGAAATTCAGTATTTTGGGGAGTGGGGGGAAGAATGAAAACCATAATGTCTCAATTCTAGTGAGATGGATAAATGGCTTTCCAAATTTGTCTCTTACTCCTGGGTTCCCTTAAACCACAACTCTCCAGAGATCCGAGAGGTTAACGAGTGTCTGGTCTATAAGCAGGATAAAAACAACCAAGCTGTTGGGCTGGAGTAGAACATTTTTTGCTTTAAGTAACTAAAACTTGTGAAATGGAATTGATACTCTGTCTTGTCCTAGAAAGGTAACACTTACTGACATTCATGACACTTGAAGGGGTACTTGAAAGTGACAACTGGAAGGTAGTATGCATATTTTCTTATTGTGTCACTCCAGAATTTTCCAGAGTTGTTAGAAGGAATTTTCAGAATATCCTGTGGTAATGGAGCTCTGTGCTATTGAAGCTGAATGGCAGCATCAATCCATCAATCTCCAATTGCTGCTGACAAACTGTATGTCCAGAGGCATATATATAAGAATAACATGGAGCTGATGAAGCAGGGCCAGAGGAGGCCACAGAGATGCTCAGGGGGCTGGAACAGCTCTGCTCTGAGGACAGGCTGAGGGAGCTGGGGTTGTTCAGCCTGGAGAAGAGATGGCTCTGGGGAGACCTTAGAGCACCTGCCAGTGCCTGAAGGGAGCTGATAGAAAGTCAGGAGAGGGCCTGTTTCCAAAGGCCTGGAGTGAAAGGCCAAGGGGCAATGGGTTTAAATGAGAAAGGGATGGATTTAGATGAGAACTAAGGAAAAATATTTTTCCCACCGGAGTGGTGGCCACTGGTACAGGTTGCCCAGGGAGGTGGTGGAGGCTCCATCCCTGGAGCCATTCCAGGTGGGGCTTGAGGAGGCTCTGAGCAGCCTGGTCTAGTTGAGATGTCCCTGCTCTCAGCAGGGGTTGGACTGGATGAGCTCGAGAGGCCCCTTTTAACCAAAACATTACTATGATTCTGTGATTCTTAACTGTGCAATGTATATTTGAATGCTTTAATGAACAAAGTAAAATGAAGTATTGTTTTCTACTTTCTCCACGTTTAGATATCCATTAATTATATATGCAAGTATATGTTGTTTGTTCCTTGTGGGTATATCATTCTTTTATCATGTTGAGCATTAACTAGGAGAAATATCCTTCTAGTGGAAAGAACTGAATTTCCTATCTAAACAAATGTGCATTTTTTTTGTTCAGTAATGGTTTTACTGGGATACAGACAAAGCTCAATAAAATGGATGTGACCGAATACCTTCTAAAAGAATCTTGTAAATTAGTTGTGTATCATCCTTACTGCCCCAAGCCTGACAGTGCTTAAGAGGCATTTGGATAATGCCCTTAAAAACATGCTTTAATGTTTGATCAGCCCTGAATTAGTTGGGCATTTCGACTGTGTGATTGTTGGAGATCCCTTCCAACTGCAAGAATTGATTCTGTTCTAATTATTTCTTATGAGGCTCCATGGCATGTACACAGAGTCAGTATCAACACTGAAAAATCTGAAAGCCAAGTACATCTGCTCTTAAGTTACTGAAGAATTTCCTCCTGACATGCTGTGGCTGAAGTTTGTTCATCTGTTCTGCTGGTGATAATACCATGACAGAATGAAACTGATGGTTTCTCATCTTCTGTCTGTCAGTGAGGGGAGATCATGGTGCCCTAATTAATCTTTGAACTTGCTTTTGGACACTCTGTGCAAAGCTTCTCAAGAAATGGTTAAAGAGAAGCCTTCCCAACTTTAAGTGCAGTATTTTCTCCATAACTTTCTTTGCCTCATCAACTTTGAAGCAAATTGGTTATGCTAGTTAAATGGTGTTACATGTTTTCCTGGGATAAGTAAATTTCAAGTGCTGAGTTCCTCTCTAATTTCTCTTCCATATAGACCCCTGCCATCTCAGATTCCAGCTTTGCCTGCCAGCTGAGTGGAGTGTACTTTCTTTATCCCTTGGATAGCACAGCTCATCTTGTTAAGACCCATGAAACTGTCAGCTACTCCATTTCAACCTTGTAGAAATCTCTTTTTTAATGCCACCTTGCATCTGCAGGATTCATTTCAGAGAACAGTCTGATGTATCAGACTTATATTTGCTCACTGAGTTCAGATCCATCTTTGGAAATTACTCAGATCAAAGTGTCCCTTTCCCAGTACTTTTTAGACACTAATTACACCAGAGAGACATTTTGGCCTCCCTGTCCCTGGGTAATTGTCTGTGCAGCCCAGCCTTGTAGTTGTTAGGTGCCATTAGCACCTATGCAGGTGGCTGTAATTTCATTACACGGTACATTCAGTGCATGAGCATCCTCCTTTTGTCCTCTAGGACAGATCTCATGACACAAAGCACTGAAAGTGTAGGAATTTACTTTGCAATTCAATTTTTAAGAAATTTTCTAGATTTTTTTTTTAAGGGGAAAGTTTTCCTTGTCAGTCACCATAAAGGATGAAACTTAACTGTGATTTAACGTAGCCATAGCTAAATGTGACTGAGTTCAGAGATTATGTGAATGAGTTTTAAACTGTCTGTCTCTCAGTATTACATAGGACTTTTATTAATGAAAATGCAGTGAAAAGCTACAGACACTAAAGAACAATTGTACTTTATAAAAAATTAAATGGAAAACTGTATGCAAATTATTNAAAATTTTATTCTAATAAACTTATTATAAAAAATAAACATTTAGGCTAAATGTAGTGTTAGCCAAAAGGTAGTTTTAGGATCAGCTGACAGTCCCACCCTTTCTCTGAGAGATTCTGTGACAGCTGCCTTTGCATTAAAACCAGGATGTACATATGCAGTAAAGACTTGAATATGCATCATGATTTATTAGTGATGTAATATTCCAGTGGCAATTTTAATTTCCATCATCTTTTGCAACACATCACAGAAAATACCAAGTTTCACAAACCTTGCAGCCTGTACTTACTTGGAGTTGTGATTTTTCAGCACACTATATGCAGTTACTGTAGGCACAAGCAAATATGTAACACTGGCAGATGCTTTGAGAAAAACTAGCTCTTGTTCTTATCATGTCATAACTCTTCCTGTCAAGAGGGCTTTTCCTGACTTTCCTGGATGTCTGGGAGAAGTGCCAAACATGGTGACCTTTCAGCTACGCTTCTTGTGACTTACAGAGAGCCTTTTTTAGGGGATATTAAAAATTCACAATTAAGCATTCCTGGATACATCTACTTTTGTGACACAGATCATGTATAGATGATGAATAGACAGCCTTGCTTCATATTTTGTTATAGCTGTGTGGAGTTATTTAATAGTAATGGACAATACTCAAGGTATTTTTCATTAGTAATTGTCTCCAACTGAAGGAAAAGGCATTTTCACAGTGTTAATACCTTAATACTTTTGAATCATTTAACATCACAGCAACAGGACTAGAAAGAAATTCCAGTTTATTGAACAGTGGGGGAGTAATGCAGTTTCAAAATCAGTGAATAATATGACATAGAAATATCATTTAATTTTCCTGTCAAAATTAGAATGATTAGATTTCCATCTCAGCAACACAGTAGTGTACATCAAAATGAGCTTCTAGCTAAAAAGGAAGATTCCTTCCCTTTACTGAAGTCATAAAGTACAAGTTGATTGTGAGAGAGGGCGTCAAGACTTGCTAACGGATCACAGGAAAGTCAATGTGACAAGGGAGAAGAACTCTCTTGACAAACAAGAAGGAATGAAGTCAAGCCCTGCAGCATCTAGTCAGACCATGTTCTGTTCTTAGGCTGTTCTCCCTTTTCATCTCTTATCCTCTCACATCTGCATCTGTTGGAGTTTGTAAGACAGCAGTTCTCCATGTATTTAAAGGAAGTTCATGAAGACAAGGTTTCATACACATTAAGCCTTAAGAGTATTTACCTGGGTGTGTTTCTGATCCCAGTTTTCCATGCAGAAGCCTGATACTTGTTTCACCAAACAACGGCATACAGCCAGAGTACAGAGTAGTATGGGTGCCCATTAAAAAAGTGTTAAAAAAACCCTTAATTTCCTTGGATTGGTGAGATTTTGATGATTTCACATTCTTACAATGTGCGCTGTGAGCCATGAGTAAACTGTGGGGACTCTAGCTGTAGTAAAAGCTTTAGTAAAGCCATTTTTTCTGGTGAATGCTTACAAGGTCTGGCTAACTTTATTGTTGCTCATGTTTTCAGTGTTGCACATTGAAGTAACACCAAAAGTAATAGACTTTTGAGAAGGACAATGATTTGTCTCTGGAACAGCTTTCTCTGTTGCTGTATGAATTGCTCAGTTGTGCTATTAAAGAAGGAAGATGCAGGTTTTTCCTTCATCTAAAATGTAATCCAGATTCCGAGTATCTGAATGTGACCTTGTTCTTAGATTTGTTATGGAAGTTCTTGTAGAGACAGAATCTGTCATTCCACATAACTGATGCTTCTGACATGAAATCCAGTGTTAAGGAATTACCTTCTCCCGTGCGACCAGGAGAGAGCACTCCTTACAGAATACTTGTTCCCATCACATGTACAAGGAACTAAGCCTGAAGGGACTTGACATTTGGAATGGATAAACATATCCCTGGACAGACACTTAGCCATCTGCTCTATTTGTTTTCACTTTAGAGTTTAATTTACCCTACATTTCTTATGTTCAGGTTAGATGTATTCACTGCCTTCACATCCTTACAAAAGATGAACCATTTGACTGGCTTCTCATGTAAAAATGCTCTACAGTTTTGAACAGACAGCTGGAAAAATTTTGTGAAAGTTGCTATTTACAACCAGCATTAGGCAGTCTCCCAATTATCCTAGTATTTCCTTAGCTGCAAATTGAGATTTGTAGTGAGAGAAAGCCATTATATGGCTTAAGAGTTTTTAGTACAGGAAAGAGGACTCCTTACATCCTAACGTTTCTCTGTGATCCATCAGGAATATTATTCTCCAGACACACTTTCACCCAGTCTTTTCAACAGAAACATGAGGTGTCAGTGGAAGATGAAACCTGCTGTTTGTACTCCCTGGCCTGTTGGGCTGGTACCCTTTATGGCATGCCAGAAGCTAAGTACAGTGATAAGCTATGCCAGAAAGTAAGTACTTGATAGCTGAATGTGTGCCAGCAACCCTAACCACTAGATTTTTTTTTGCATGGATTTCTTTTTTTTTTTTTTCCCTAAGATTAGTATCTCAGTTTAAACTCCTTTCCTGAAAACTGTAGGAGAGATTAATGTAACTGTTGACAACATTGTGTGGTTCCTGTGAGGAGGTTTCTCCTGAGAGTAGAGAACTTTGAGGGTCAAATTTAAGCAAAACAATAGGAGTACATTCAAGGGGAAGAACAGCTCCCTTTTCATTTTGGTGTCTTATTTCATGAGCCTGAGAAATGGCAATAAATTTGCATTTTTTCACTCTTCTGATTTTTTTTCTCTCTCAATCTTTTTGTTTTGTTTTTTTGTATTGAAAATAGTTTCTAACTCATCTCTCCTTAAAAGTAAAAATGCCCAATTGCTGCAGTTCATGTCATAGTCTCATTGCTTAATAACATTGCTATTCTCCTTTTTTTTTTTCTTATTCGATGTTTTGCCTAATAGAAAAGGAAAGGGGATGAGGCAGTGGTGGGGAGTTAAAAACACAGAATTCAGGATTTATTTTCTAAAAATAATATCATTGGAATTTTTTATTTTACTTTTGTTTTTTTGTTGTATGCCTGTGGCAACAAATGCCTCAGCATTTGACCCAATAGAACAAGGCAAAGAAATGAGTGAAGACAAGAGCCAGGGAATACGTTTTGCAGCTTTGTAGGCTGAGACAATAGATTCTAGTTTGGGAATATTTAGGGCTAAAGAAAAAACAATAACTATTTTTCTTCTAAACTAGTTCATGCTTTTATAGAAACAATTGGAATTCATACAAAGAAGTGAGAATCACTCAGAATATGAAGACTTTCCACTTTCTCATCCTTTTAGTTTTTATGGCAGTGAATTTAAATTGTAATTTTCCTGAATGCTGTGATGCTGAGATGTTGCCTGTAAATGCTACTGTCAGTGTAACACAGAAAATACACAAAGAAACTTTTATTTTCAAATAATTTCAGTATTTTAAAACTCATTATTTTCTGATCATGTAGTATATAAATGTCCAATTTCTACTTTTTCTTTTCAGTATTCCATTTTGCAATGGTATATAGTAGGTTTTGTGTCTATCAATCGACTGCTGCTGAACACCTAAGTCATTCCATTCTTCCTGATTCTTTCTTGCTGATTTTTTTTAAGTTTCTGTTATTGTGTCAAAGTCATAATTGTGCTTATTTCCTTTCTTCAGAAGTATCCTTAGATTTTAGATATAATGGTAGAGCTGATATGTGTATTTACTGGTAAAGGTATTGAGAAAATAAACCCTTTTTTAATATTTTAAGCCAAACATTTCCCTAAATATGTATATTTGTTGTATATTTGGTTATATATTTCATATGTGTATATTTGGTTAGTAGCTGAATCCAGGTTGTACCAAGACAGATGTTTTCCTTGAAATTGTCTGGCTTCCAGGGAGATTGCAGGTAGGTTGGAGTGTTCCCAGATGGTGTGAAAAACAGTGATAATTCGATTCAGAGGTGAAATTGTTTTGATGTTCTCTAGTTTGAAGTTGGGGAGATAGGAGGATGTCTGCACGGAGTGAAGAGAATGATGTTGGAGATTTTTTTCCATGAAGTAAAATGAGAAGTGTTTAGCAATAGCATCTGTTGGACTGTTAGCCCTATCCCAAAACTGATGGATGAGCAAAGAAGATAGGTCTTCCAGCTACTGTGATATATCAGTAGAATGATGGTGACAGGACTGACACTGGCAAGGCAAGTTCAGAGGAAAAGGGCTGTATCAAAGGAATAACATACGGGTTCATGCTTCATATTAATAGTGCAGATAGTTAAAACTGACAGTGTTTTTTTGCTGTAATCCCATATTAATTTAGGAGTCTTGAGTTAGTACTGATTAATTTGTGAAGAAGGAATTTTTTACAGTAGCATTTCCCCAGTTAGCCTCTCAAAATCCCAATTCCCCTACCCCCCAACAAATTCAGTAACAACCAAAACCACTGCATGACCCCCCATAATAATTACAGATGTTCACAGCAGTATTCCAGCCTTGGGTCTCACTCCAATAGTCCATGCAGTGACCCACTGTGGTTAGATGGAAGCAGGTCCCTGTAGGTTTTAAAAAACACAAATGTCATTTGCAACAAAAAGTTAAAGCTGTTGTCACCCTGTGTGAGCTGCTCAATGGTGAGCCTGGTTGTTAGTGTTGGCAAGGTACTGCAGTCTGCCTAGGCTGTGGCTACTGAAAAGTGCCTTTACAAAACCAGTGTGCTGACCTGGTTGCTGTGCTGGGATCACCCAGCTTAGAGCCAAAGGGAAGAAGTGTCAAAAGCATGGCAGCTGTTGAAAGAGAGATGTTAACTCATAAAATAATCAGTTCTGTGTAGTAGTGTCTATGACTGTCCTTGCCTTCTTCCTCTGTTCTCCTTCAGGAAATGCCTGTTTGACCTGGACAGGCTGGAGAGCTGGGCAGGAGATATTTAATGAAATACTAGAGTCTGGCTTCTGGGCAGGAATAACCTCAGGGACCAGCAGAGGTTGGGGACTGGCCTGTTGGAGAGCAGTGGTACATTTTTTGCAAGTGACACACCTGAGTGGTAACACAGCAAATACCTTGGATGAAAAAAGAAGAAAACAAATGCCTGCAGTTGCCCACACATTTATGTAGACATACTGAATAATGTTTGGAAACATTAGATAAGAGGTACAATATATGCAAATGTATGCAATATATTTGTAGCCATTTTCAGGCAGCAATAGAAACATGCACAAGTTATCTGAAGGACTTTGTATGTTATCAAGAAATAGACAATGTGAAAAATAAAGCATTTCACTAAATTTTCAGTAATACTTTTTCTCAACTTGCTGATGCCCAGCAAGGTCAGTAATAGCAGTTGCAAATAAAGCAATGAGGGGGGCAAACTACCACATTAAATACTGGCTATGACCAAAGACAGGAAGCAAGGGAACTTTATGGTAAAGAAACAGTATTATTTCAATTTGTGATATTAATCAACCAGCATGCACTTTAAGTTCGACGTTAATTGGGCCGTCATATTTTTTAACCATGTAAAATTACATTTGTCAATGAGCTGCCTTGCAATGTTGGTGAAGAACTTGTATCAATAACTAAATAACATTTTGTGTTCAGGAGGCAGCTTTCAGCAGTACTTGAGGTGATCTGAGTTCCCAGGTCCACTTACCTACTGGAAGGTCAGTTCACAAAAGAGCATCTTTCTAGGGAGAGTTTTACTCCATCTAGAATGGACTGAGGTCATTATCATTAGGTTCTTCATCTGGGTTATGGCTTCTTGAGCAAATAAGCAGAAAGAAAGACCACTAGTTCACAGGAATGAGTGCTTGCAATCAGTGGAATGATTTCACTGTTTTAGAAATAGGTTCCTAGTTGAAAACACTTTCAGTACTGTGTTCTTCCCTTCTGGTCTATGAAAGGACACAGGCTAAATGTGCTGTTGCATTAATTACAAGGTTGTATGGAAATGTTTTTTCCCTACTGAGCTTGATTGGCTAGTCCCTTGAATACTTTAGCATTTAAAAAAAGCATGTCAGTGCCTTCTCAAACCGTTATCTAATCTTTCCTGAGAGTTGACTCAAGAAATCCATGTTAATTCTAATTCTCAGAGTGAAATTAGGCCATAAAGACCTTTGTGAGACTAGTTCAAGACACAGTTATGAGGAAATTTGCCAGGATACCTCATATTTAATTGAACCTAAATGCCTCGGTGAAAGCATATAACCTATTTCATGCAGCTTCATAAAGCTTCAAGGCACATTACACATCACATGAGTGCAGGAGAGATTAAACTGATATATCGATTTAACATGCATCACTTGAACGTTTTATCACTTCCTTCCTGGAGTGAAGAACCCAGGAATGTGCATCTGTCACCCCTCCTTTTCTTCTAAGGCTTTCAGACAGACATCCATTGGAATGAGTTTTGCATACGAAGCCACTACAGGGTCATAGTGTAGTTAGCAAAAACTTTTATTGTGCCTGAACTCTTGGCGCTCCCACAGTGTCAAATGGGTTTTTCATTTTCCTTTGTGCTGCCAGCAGTGAGCATAAAGGCAGTGCTATCCCCTGTATCCCAGTTTAATTCCATCTCTGCAGTGGAATATTGTGCATATGGGACTCAGGAGGAGAGGAGGCAGGGTCATGGAGGTATTTGGGTAGGTAATACATATGGAAGAGTCCAGTTACTGTATAGGTAAGTACATTTTTTTTCTTTCTGAGTAGGCATCTGTGATATCTTCCTGAAAGGAGGCTTCCACTCGGTATCATTCTGCAACATTATCAGAATACAGGAAGATAAATTTGCCCTCAGTGTTAATGTTGTAATGTGTGTATGAAGCAACTTAAGTTGTACTATAGTCCACTGCTTCAGAGGGTAAGTCACTGCAGGAAAAAGGTTGTAAGTGTAGTTATAATTAACAGAAATTCTTCTGCAGAGTTTAATGCTTATCACAATAAAGACAGAATAGTTTTTGTAAGCAAAAAGAGGTAAGCAGAGGCAGCACAGGTTGAAGGTCAACATGAGCCACTCGTGTTTCAGAGTTTTGATCCAGAACTGGAAAAACACCCTAGTGTGTTAGCAGGCAAATGCTGCTTTGCTATTATTTACAACTTCTCTGTTTGTATTAGTCATGAATCAAAGAACTAGAAACAAAGGGACTACTTACAGGTATCTAGAGGCTATTCTGCACTAGTGGAGGTGCAAAGCAACAATCTGCTGTTCCTGCCGGGCGTGGGTGTGGCTTTGTAAGGTGGTTACATACCTTGGGATACCATTAGAGGAGTAAACTTGCACATCTTTCAGCTAGATTTGTCTAAGATGGGAAATGAAAATGTGTAACTAATCTCTGCTTACCGGCTAGGTTACGAGTGTGGGTAAGATGGCATTGTCATGGTCAGTTTTGGTACCAGCACTTGTTTTTCCACCTATCCCTCCAGAGTTCACCTGTTTGAATAAGGCACTGTCCTGTGTTAAGGTTAATACAGTGGGGAATCCACTCTTTGATGTTTGCCTGGGATGAAGTGAGGACATACCTTTTGTGTTGGAATGTTTTACTCCATATTCTTATTTTAAAGAGGTTTCCATTTTACACGCAGCTGTTTAAATGAACCATTCCCAATTGTGCTGTTTGATATGAAGAGCTGAACTTCTGCAGTTCCTTGGCTAACCATGATTAACATATCAAGAAGTACAGTCAATATTTGTAGTGTAATGCATGTAGGCAAGTAAATACTCTTTGTCTGGCAGGATTAACATTCTGTGCTGGGGTTTTTTTGTGAACTTATCTTTTGATAAGTCTTTGATGGGGCTAATCATAACCATAAATTAGTTTTGGAAGATACTAACAACATTTCAGCAATTACTTGCCCCATGAATGCATTCTGTCAAGTAACTATCCTAAGAAAACTTGTCTGCCTGCAAAGCCTAACAAATACTGTTTCCTCTGCTAGTGGTCTATACCAGCCTTTCTCTACACAAGGGCTGTGGTGCCAGAGGTCTTGCACTGGTCTGATAGAAAGCTTTGCATCTCTGCTGGAGCACTCTCGTTGAAAGCAGCAGTTTTGAGACTGCCAGAAATGGTGTTTCTACAGGTATCCTCCGTGATGTATCCCAAAGCAGGAATTAAGGAATAATTCAGGTTCATTCTTTAAACTCCAGTCATTTATATTTGCATTATGAAGGTTGCATGATCAATTTTTTTCCCCGAGTCAGTCATCTTTTTCCATATTCTTTATATGGTGTGAAACACTTTCAGAGAAACGGTGGGAAATTTCAGTCCTAAATGCAAAAGGACATAAGAAATAGGGGTAAAACTGACAAAAAGCAAAATGCAGAAACCAAAGGCAAACAGTTTTGATTCTTTGACTGATGCTGAGATGGCTGAGAAGTCCATGCAGTAACTTAAATGTGAGTTAATGTTTTATCTGAACCCTATGAACTGATCTGCAAGACAAGAAATACAGAAATCTCCCGTCAAGCTGCTCATTTCTGATGGATTTGTTGTGGTCCAAGACACTCATATATACCTGTCAGGACAGCCTGCTTTGCAGTCTTTTGTCCAAGCTGCTACAGCAGAAGCTATACACTTAATTAGTTACCATTATTAAAGTAAGGAGGGTCTCCTTTACAAATAAGAATCCCATTAATTTTGTATATGATTCTTCAGAGTTATACTGTCTGTCAATACAGTTTTCTTCAATGGTCTTTGAATATACGTGGAACATCTGAACTTGCAACTGTGAAGATGCTCTTTATAGAAGAAAAAATGTTAAGGGAATCTTCATACTTGAATGTCAGAGATTCAGGCAGACTAGATGAACCCTTCTTAATTCTTAGAGAGTTTTCATGAAAAAACCTCCTTAAAGACTTATTCTGAGCAGTGGGAAGCTCTGTTTGAGTTGCTGTTTGCTTTTCTCACCCTTAACACGGATATGGCAAATACCAAACTGCAGTTCTGTGTTTCTTCCCTTCTTACCACGCCTGCTGGTGAATGTGTGAGCAAATGGGCGATGCTGGATCCTGCTACGTTCCCACCACTTCTGGCCTCTCTGCTTCTTTGGAGCTGCTTACTAATCATTATTTACCATTAATCCTTGCTTCTCTCTGCCCTATAATCTGATAGGACTGTGGTATGTCCAATACAGAGGGCAATCACTCTTGCTTTTTGAGATCCTGCTTTGCTAGCTTCCTCCTTCTCTTCACTCTAATCTTCCTGTTCTTGCATCACTTCATCTTTCTTTGCTTTGTGTGAAGATCATTTGCCTGCTGTTGCGCCTCGGGAGGGAGAAACACGTTTTTGTTGGCGTAAAATTCAGTTGATTAAGAGGCTGTGTTTCCAAACAAATCATCTTCACTTAGTCTTCCATCATTTTCCAGGACAACCTCCGTAAAAAGGCTGATCGGATTGAAGAGCTGGAAGAGGCACTCAGAGAAAGTGTTCAGATCACTGCAGAGCGGGAAATGGTGCTAGCACAAGAGGAGTCAGCCAGGATCAATGCTGAGAAACAGGTCTGCAATCTTAACAATTCCCTGGTAGTCCTCCTAGGGAAGCAACCAGCCAGTGGAGTGCTGTATGCCCTGCTTTCCTGTGAAACACAGCTGTTTTTGTGTGATAATCCTCTACCTCCATTCCAACACTAGCTAATAGAACTCATAGGCTGCAAAGCCTTCGTGATGACATGTATTTCATAGGTAAGATTTTCTGGCAATTAAAAAGAAATATCAAGTATCCTGAACTTCAAAATATTTAGTAGAGCTTCTGATCTGTCTTGCCTTCCTATGCCTAAGGGTCACTCTGTTGTTCACTTAATGTATTTAAAGACCATGATTTTTATTAGTGTAGTTGTGTTCCTGGACTGCAGCCTCATTGCACTTGCAAAATAACTGGGTAAAGAAACAAGTCTTGGTTTGAGCCAAGCGCACACACACAGCAAACACACCTACACATCCATTGATTCTGTGCCACTGACAAGATAGTCTAAAGAATCATGTACATGCCTGATTTTGACTCAGGTAAGTAATCATCAAGAAAACATACCATAAGTAGTGAATAAAATTCCATGAGATTTTGATAAAGCTTTTGAAGCAGAAGCTGAACCTGAGATTCTTGCTGTGCTTCTCTTCAGTGGTTTTTCACTGTTCGTTCCTTGACCATAACTAGCAAAAAGGAGCATTTGGTCAGTTGCATTGTGATGGAGTTATTTCTTTCTCTTTGTTATTTAAATTTAAAACAAACAAATGAAAAACCTAATTGCACTCTAAAATATTTTAAGAGGTTTTTTCCAATGTGTATTCTTATAGCACACACTTCAACTAAAAAGAAGATCTAAATACCTTGGTAATAATCCAGATTTTCAGGAAGACAGCAACTGTTTCTCTTCAGGCTAGTGTCAAGCTCAACTGTTTGTTGAGAGATGTATTGAGGATAATGCTGGTTTCTGTACCCTAAGATCCTAGATAATGTTCTGGAATTCACTTTCAAGAATTAATTATTTCCAAACTTCTTGTAGCCTTTAATATAATTCCATGAAATAGAAATGTAAGCCAGGTAGTGAATACCACATCTAAGATTAGATCTCCTTGAAAGGAAAATACCTATCTCATAAAGAAGCTGAGATGCAAAAGTAAACAAAATAGGTGTGTGTTGATGTCTAGGATGTTATAATGTTTTACTTTTCATCCATGCTGTCTTGTTGGTCATATTTTTAAAGCTATAATTGGTCAGAACCAGATATTTAGTTCTTCTGTGGGACTAAGACACTGCTTTCAATCAGTGATATTACCAAACGTTGACTCTTCCAGATCTGCTGCTTTTATGGAATGGTTTGGGTTGGAAGGGACCTTTAAAGACCAGCTTGTCAATGCCAATGGCATCCTGGGATGCATTAGGANCAATGTCATCCAATGACAGGACGAGAGGCAATGGGAGTCAGTTGGAGCACAGGAGGTTTAGGGTCAACACAAGAAAAAACTTTTTCTCAGTGAGGGTGCCAGAGCTCTGGAAAGGGCTGCCCAGGGAGGTTGTGGAGTCTCCATCGCTGGAGACACTTAAGACCCGCCTGGATCTGTTCCTGGGTGGCTTGGTCTAGGTGATCCTGCTCAGGCAGGGGGGTTGGACTAGATGATCTTCTAGGTCCCTTCCAACCCTTAATATCTGTGAATCTGTAAAAGCAACTCAGCAGTCTCATTGGAGTCAGCACTGGGAGAGCTGCTGTGCCCCATTTTGTCCAGTAGGATTTTGTTTTGGTATCAGTTACATGCAGTCAAATAATAGAGTGATGGCAAGCAGCTGTTTTCCAAGGTGAGCAGGAGATTTTCCTGCAAATGTTTCCCAGTTCATATTACTTTAATTACTTAAAAAGAATGCCCTCTTTGTTTTATTATGTTCTGTGGAGGTTCTTCGTAGAAATGTGAAAGACACCCTTAGATAGCTTTTAAATGTTTTTAAATGCAGGGCTGTTTTGTATATGATATTAATGGCAAATGTTTTGATTTCTACAAAAAAATAATAGGACAGGATCATTCTTAGACCAAATATGAGTGATATGTGTGTTTTTTTTTAAATGTTAACATTGTCCTAACTGATTACAATTTGCTTTTAATTGCATGATTTTTCTTTCCTCTCTTCTGTTTATCTTGTTTTCTGCCATTCTGCTGCTTCACTGACTGTCTGAAGCTGTTTAATGAATCAGTGCATGAGGTCAACCATTTTGGCTTTAAGTGGTTCAAGGTATGAGGACATCTCATCTGTGTGTCCCTCTGCCCCGATATTTAGTGTTGTTTTTGTAGTCCCGTGTTGTGTAATCCTACCTTCCATCATCCCATGGTGTATGATTTCCCAGTGTTTTACAGGCTTTGGATNCCTCCTCCTGGGCAGCATGGCCCGATGCTGTGGCAGATTCTTTTTGCATCCTGCTGTGCTCACTCCATAGAAGCTGGGCATACCTAACCCAAGTCCCAGCAAACATTTTGTTTCAACATTGCCTCCTTCTAGGTGCTGTATCCAAACCTGGAAGGCAGATATGCTAAGTGCTAGATGAGGGACAGGACTGAATTGAACTGCCCACAGATGACAAGACTCTGATTTTGTGAGACCCCTGGACAGTAACAGAACCCCATTCTTCAGTCTTTCAGCTGAAGCCCACAGACTCTATACTTTCCACAGCAGGGTGCACCTTCTAAGGTAGGCACACATTTTATCAAAGACCCAAGATGTGCCTGAAAGCAGAGAGAAGTGTCTGAGCCCAGCTCTGCACATGACGTTTGTAAAAGCTGTTTTGTTTGGCCTCTGATATTGTGATAAAGACTATTGGTGGATACACATGCACATTGAGGAGAGGGTTGAATGCTTTTTGCTCATTGCAAATTTCTGATGCTTGGGCGTGTGTTTATTCCTAGCTAGAAAATGCTAAGCCCATCAGTTATGTCTTCATTATTCTCATCATGCTATCAAATTTATACTGACCTTCCAGCCAGAGCACTGCCCTAAAATGTCACAAACAGTCAGGTCTCCATTACACGGCTCAGTGGAGTGAGGGGTAGAGATATCTGTGTGCCTGGACTCAGTGCTGTGGTGTTACTCAGCATGGGATCCCCAAGCATAATTAGCTTGGACTGCACTGAAACCTGGCTGACCTTCCTGCTGCCCTGGTCTCCAGCTCATAAACCCTTCCAGTGCACCAAGACACATGGAGCAGAGACAGTACTGGAGTCACTGCTAAGTGTCTGAATTATGGGTTCTCCACTAGGGACTTCACCAAGATTGACTATAAGCTGAGAAGCAGGTATCTTCTAGGAAGCTTGGGGACCATCACCACTTTGGTCTACTTCAGGAATTTATACTCAAGCAAAGTTGAAAGCAATTAACAAAGACGTATTTTAGATCTGTTTATAAATGTCTTGCAGCTGCAATGATCAAGAGTTAGGCACAAAGAGCAAGCAAGATAAATGTTTGGTCTCTTTACTAATGCAGCTGACTCTGGGTAGAATCAGACTTGTCTTTCCTTCTTCCAAAGGCTGCTGGTATCTTCAAATCTGTGAAAACTGGGATGCATGTGGGAAGGGGAAAAGATCATCCTCACCTTTGAATACTCAAATTGCTCAGACATCACAACTAACCCTGTCTGATGGTGGGATCAGAAGAAGCTGGCCAGAATCTCTTTCAGAATTCAAGTATCATTAATTCATCAGTATGAATTAATCACAACACGGAGTATTTAATCAGGACTGAGATTAATGTGGTGTTAAGATCTTATCAGAGACATGACAAAATAAAGATCATGGTGATGTTTGTCTTCTGTTTTTCTCATACTTATTTCTCCATCTGTCTTCGTAAGTTATTTCAGTGGGATTTAATATTCTTTCAGGTGCATATTACATGCAAAATATGCTGATAACAAGTTTCCTGAAACTCTCTATCACATATGTCTACTTCAAAATTCTTATCTGTTTATTAAGAAAAAATAAATGTGAAATAGGTTAGTAACTCACCTAGAACCTCTTTCACAATTTCCTATCTGCTGTTAACCAGGATTTCTCCATTGGATGTACAAGGACTGCAGAGGTTTGAATGTATAGTGCAGCCTCCAAGAGCCTTTTCTGTCTTACCAANAGGACATCTCATCTGTGTGTCCCTCTGCCCCGATATTTAG
The DNA here is from genome assembly GCA_013401355.1 of Ceyx cyanopectus. Classification (NCBI taxonomy): domain Eukaryota; kingdom Metazoa; phylum Chordata; class Aves; order Coraciiformes; family Alcedinidae; genus Ceyx; species Ceyx cyanopectus. Next base: position 84,471 of record VYZU01065654.1, on the reverse strand, counting down.
TGTTGTTTTTGTAGTCCCGTGTTGTGTAATCCTACCTTCCATCATCCCATGGTGTATGATTTCCCAGTGTTTTACAGGCTTTGGATTTGAATGACAGTGTCCATGGAGCTACTCAGGATTTCATGGTTCTCAGATATCACATTCAAATCTTGCTCTCTTTACTCCAGTGTTTGAAAATATCCTTATTAAATATATATATTAAGTATAAGTTAACTCTGGCATGGGTTAACTGTGTTAATATGAAATCTATATATGGCAAGATGTATTCAGCTGACTAAAGCTTCTAATTTCAGAACTTCTTTAATGTATCACCAAAATAAAATCAGGCTTTTCTTGCTGGGAGCAGTGCACCCATTGAATGGGGCACAATTCTATTAACCTTACTGTTCTGTGTAACAGATCCCACCATACAGGAAGTGGATGAGGGACCCTTGTGTAGATAAAAAGACTTAAAAGGTCTTGACTAACTTGAAAATTCTTTCTGTTAGTCATGAAAGTTAGTCAAAACCAAATGTGGATCCAGGCATCTTTTACTGAATTAACCAAATCTGAGTTTACTTTAGTAAATCTATCATTAGTTTACTCAGAAGTTAAGAATTAAATACAAGTTTTGCCATGCTCAAAAAAATACAGTGGTAGTTTTACCTGCCTAGGAAAAACTGCTGAAGATCTTCTTTGACAGAAGGCCCTGCCTTGCTCACAAATATTCTTTCACTGTCTTGGTGCACCTCACCATTCCTTCTCCTTCAGCAGGAGGCAGAAGGTTATCTTTTGCATCAATTTAGTCCTAATCTGCACCATTAGCAGGCCAATGCTGGAAACATGTTTCACTCCACATGAAAGAACAAGGCCCTTTCTGGGGAATAAAGTCAAACAGGAGTTCAGGTTCTGGGATTCAGTATCAGCCAATCTTTATGTCAGGTCCTTGGCTTAAGGAGCACCATATTAGAAGGAACCCAAGATATTTACACCTTCCCTCTCTTCACTCACTTCAATCCCCATACTTCAGTGCACACACTTCAGTCTTCCCAGCCTGTATCTTTCTGGGGCCATGTTGTGAAATGAAGCAGTGACCTAATTCATTAAAAGAATTATTTTTTGAAGGGATTTTTTCCTGTGAACCATTTGCTGAGCTGGTTCATGGATCCCCACACAGAACTTGACACAGATCTGAGGAAGCACTGAACTGTGGGGGCAGAACTAAGAAATGAAAGCAGGTGTTGCTTAGCAATGTTACTAGAAGTATTTTTACCAGAAACTCTTCTTGTGGCCTTTCCAAGAGGCTGCTGTTCCTGTAAGATGCTGCACTGCCTGACTGCAGCAGGTGTTTCTTTGTCTTATTCTGTTTCCTTCAAACCTGAAAAGCAGTAGCTTTTAGAAATGAGTATTGCTGCTGATAGTGCAGCAGTTCTGTTCTCTCATGAATATCAACTGCTTAAATGCACCTTAAATACAACTCCTTGCCCAAAAACGTTATGTCAAAGAACTACATTAAATACTGGTCACCACTGGTTCATTCCTTCCTTCTTTCCATAGGTAGTTAATTAACCAGAAATTTCTGAATTAGCAGCCTGATCTCGACACTTTCCATCAACTTATTTTGAGGTTATGGTTCTCAGTGGGAAATTTTAAATAAGCATAAGTATGTAAACTTAGAAATATCTGTGTTCATTCAGCATCACAGAACAGTTTCCTCTGCTTTGCTTTTTAAGAAAAACAATACAAGGTCGCATATTGTAATAGGTTGTATTTTCTCATACTTATTTCTCCATCTGTCTTCGTAAGTTATTTCAGTGGGATTTAATATTCTTTCAGGTGCATATTACATGCAAAATATGCTGATAACAAGTTTCCTGAAACTCTCTATCACATATGTCTACTTCAAAATTCTTATCTGTTTATTAAGAAAAAATAAATGTGAAATAGGTTAGTAACTCACCTAGAACCTCTTTCACAATTTCCTATCTGCTGTTAACCAGGATTTCTCCATTGGATGTACAAGGACTGCAGAGGTTTGAATGTATAGTGCAGCCTCCAAGAGCCTTTTCTGTCTTACCAATAAGTTGCTATACAGAAATTCTAGCCAAGGTTTGAATATCATCTCTCATTTACAATTCATCAGAGAACCATTCTGCTCTTGTTTTAATTTTGTCATATATTACTTAGACTACATTTTCTTGTAAAAGTATAAGATACTACAGAATTATTCTATATTGGACTGTATCCTATCAAGTAGTAGTACCTTCTAAAGGCACAAAATAAACACACACCTTTTTTTGCTGAGCACTCTGTTACTGAAATAGAGATAAAATATTTTCACAATATGTTGAGTGCTGCAATTATTTCACAGCACAAATTCTGACACATTACTTCCTGAAGGTCCTTGTAAATGGAAAGCAAAAAGTGGAATTTCTCATGAACTACTTACCTGAGGGTGTTTTCTGACCACTGTATAACATCAGGACATCAGGAGTCTCTACTCTGTAAAAGTTGCTGGATTTTCCATGAATGTTTTTTTATCTTCTTCTGTATTTCCTAATGAGAAGTTTGATAAACCAAGTTATTGGAGATCAAGGCAATAATCCAAGGTATGGTCTGGGGGGTGGGGGCAGAAGGTCCTGAACTTACAGTTCTGATAGAACTCCTTTCTCAAAGAGTCTGCCAAGCTCATTTTAGCATTTGCGTGTATGTATATGTGTACAGTTACAAAGTAATCTGTATATTTAATTAACTTAAAGTAAAAAAATCTGTCCTAAAAACCTACATTTTAATTTCTTGATAGAAATCTTTAAAGAGCTTTCTAAGTCTGTTGCCAGCCTGAAGTCTTGCCATTGTAATTCAAGAGATAATTTTTTTTTTCAATCTTTTATCTTTTTCTTTTCCTTTGGTTAAAGAAATAATTTTGGCTAAATAAAGGTGACTGTCCTTGTCAGTCATTTTTAGAAGCACTGCTTCTCCCTAAAATTGTTTCTTTGTAGGTATTTAAATGGATTCTGTAGCCTCTTCCTTAAATAGTACACAGATTTGTATTAAGTCACACTCCGGAGATGGGAAGGGTGATTTGGTATGTAATTCCTTTTTCTATTCAGTGACATACATAACAGTGGAATTTTTACTCTTTTGTGTCTTAGGGATGTTCAGATATGTCAAGATGGGAGCTTGGGAGATTTGGGTTTTTTTGTTTCCAATAGAGAAGAATGACTAGGGGAAAAAAAAAAATAGAAAATGCCCAAAGACTTTGAGACAGAGATCTTTTTCTAACATTATAAGGGATGAAAAACTTCCAAACCTTTTACAATCAGGAACTTATTTAGTTTGGAAGAGACCTTTAAGATCAAGTCCAATTGTTAACCCAGCACTAAACTCTGTCCCTAAAGTGCCACATTTGCTGTATCTAAATGCTCCAGGGACAGTGACTGTGTTTTTGTTTAATTCATTGCACTCATTTGAGGTTACAAAGTGGGCAACATTTGTTGACTTACAGGAGAATTGTGGATGCTGAAAGGATAATTAACTTCTGTTCACAATATACAAGTGTTTCCCATATAAGTCACCCTTTCATTTAAGGAAATGAGAAATACTGATGGAAACTGTTATACAGAATATATAAAATTCAATATATAAATGCTGCTTCTAAGATAATTTGTCTGGATTTTTATACTTTTTTTATTGTTTAATAGATACTGATTTCACATTATGCCTTTTATTATAGTCAAGTATTCCAGACAAAGCAATGTCTTGGCATCTCTTTACCTGTTACGTTAGTTTCTCAATTACCTACTTCTAGACAGTATTTTATTTGTTGTGGCTCAAGAGAAAATCCAACTGTGGCAGATTTTGTTCCATTATTGCTTGCTTGGACTGGTAAGAACCTAAGCCTTTGTGTTAATATGTGCTTAAAGCTGTACTTTTCTTGTTTGGAATTTCTTTTCCATTTGTTGCAAATGTAAAATCTTTAACTGGGATCTTAGCTGAAAGCATGATGCAATAATATGTAGATTAGAGCATTAGAAAAAAATCACTAGACTTGTACATTAGATTAGTACATTTATAAATATATACCCTTTTTTTTCTGAAATAATTGATTTTTCACCAAAATCCATGAAGTGCAAGAAAAGAAATTGTATTCCTTTCCAGACCATTCTGCTTTATAGAAAAACAGAAGAGTGACAGACATGATTAATTTAAATTGATGTTTGCCTCTTCTTTTTGAAACTTTTCCTACACACACAAAAGCTTCCAGACTTTACTGTATTGATGGATTGGTTTATAGTTATTTTTGGTTAGGTTCTGCTGTTTGCTCTCTGTTATCTACAACACTAAGGATTTCACAAGTTAGCAGAGGTGGAAACTTTACTGAGCTTGCCAATGAGACTGTACTTCTTCAGTTAGCCACATGTCAAGCTTCCTGTGGCAGTGCACGTGCTTTCACATCATAACCATGTTTTCAAGTGTTTCTGTTCATGATCTTTAACGACTTTCAGGAAAAGTGTTAAAGATGTGGAATTAGCATTATCATTTTTTTGCTACTTGTAGTTGGTTAATACATCATTCCAGAATTATTTCTCCTAGGAAAACCAGTCTGTGGTATATAAATTGACAAACTATGATACGCTGAGATGTACAGCATTAAATATTGAGTATTATTCAATTATGTTTAATTCTCTGACATAGTGACAGGTCCTGGTTAACCTGAAACTGCCTAAAATGCAGCAAAATGTAAATGAGAAAGCTTGTAAAAAGCCGTTGAAATCCTTGTGCAATTAGTGTGAACTGAAAGGCTTCCTTTCCCAATGCTGCTGCTATCTTATCAGATATGTGTGCCCTAAGAGTACATGCACCCTAAGAAAGTTTATTTTGAAGATCTCCACATTTGGAGTTGTGACTGTATTAACGGCGGCTCTAGAAAAGCTTGTTTGGGTGTAACAAGTTGTGTGCTAAGTGCGTGCATGCACAACTGTGCACAATGTGCTAAATGTGCTGCATTTTGGTCTCTGCCTCTCTAGAGGCTTTTAAAAGACAATCAGAATCCAGATTTTTGCAAGATTGATTGTTAGCCCTGGAAATTGTTGCTGTGTTCCCAAGAGGCTGGAGAGATTCATTGCTAGCCACAGAAGATGAACAAAGGATCGTTGCCTAAGACTGTCAATGCATGTAAAGTAAAACAGGACAGCTTCTTGGATACGGTTGTAAGGGTTAAAAAGTATACTCCCAGTACCTGAAGGGAGCTGAGCAAAAGCTTGGAGAGGGTCTGTTTACAAAGGTCTGTAGTGAAAGAATGAGGGGCAGTGGTTTTAAGCTAGAGAAGATTTAGATGTTAGAAACAAGTTCTTCCCCAGCAGAGTGGTGGCCACTGGAACAGGGTGCCCAGGGAGGTGTTTGAGGCCCCATCCCTGGAGCCATTCCAGGTGGGGCTTGAGGAGGCTCTGAGCAACCTGCTGTAGTTGCAGATGTCCATGCTCTCAGCTGGGGGTGGGAGTGGATAAGCTCGAGAGGCCCCTTCCAGCCCTCACCATTCTATGATCGATGATGGTATTTCATTGGATACTGGTTCCTCTTGAGGGAAACACAGAAATAAAACTGTAATCATGTATTTATAAGAAGTTTATAGAAACTACACTGGAGCACGAACAGCGAGGCGAGGGGCAGCTCTGAAGCCTGAGGAAGAGCAGCGAGGCCCGCCCGGAGCGGGAGCCTCTGGAGTGGGGGGCCGGGGCCGTTGCCGGGACAACGGCGGGAGGATGAGAAGCGGCGCAGCCGGAAGCGGCGCGAGGCAGCGCGTGCCGCAGGGCAGCGCGTGGGCGGGAACAGCCGCGCTGCCAGCTCGGCCCGGAGCCCCCTGCCTGCCTGACACCCTCTGGGAAGAGCTGCTTTGGCACTGCCTCCCGTAACATCCTCGGGGGTAAGCTCAGGGACTGGGGTGAGAACTGGCTGAACAACAGAGCTCGGAGGGCTGTGACCCGTGGAGCAGTGTCCAGGTGGTGACCCGTAGCTGGTGGTGGTCCCCAGGGGTCAGTTCTGGGTCCAGCCTTATTCAACATGTTCATCAGTGACCTGGAGGAGAGACAGTGTCACCCTCAGCAAGGTTGCTGATACCAAACTGGGAGGAGTGGCTGATAGACCAGAGGCTGTGCTGTCATCCAGGGAGATATGGACAGGCTGGAGAGCTGGGCAGAGATAAATCTATAATAAAGTTTAACAAGGCAAGTGGAGTCCTACACCTGGGGAAGAGCACCACCATATACCAGTACAGGTTAGGGATAGACCTGCTGGAAAGCACCTCCATGGAGAGGGACCTTGGCATCCTGGTGGACAATGTAAGTTATCCATGGGACAGCAAAGTGCCCTTGTGGCCAGGAAGGCCAGTTGTATCCTGGGGTGCATAAAGAAAACATGTCCAGCTGGTTGAGGGAGATTCTCCACAGTCCTTTAATATTATACACAGATGACCTTGGCAAAAGGGGTGTTCTAAATCTGACATCCCTTTTAAGATGGAAGTGGATGTGATGTATAGAAACGTCTTAATTGTTGTACAATATTCTGCTATGATTGAGTGGTTTTTGCCTTCAACTAAGAAATTCCAACTTGTGAAGAAGTTTTCAGTTGTCTGCGTGGGCTATTCCAGCAATGTTCATTAACAGTGAACACACAGAACAAGTGAAGCAGTTCTGTAGGGTGGTATTACTGTGTAGGGGCAAAGACTCTCTTTAGGTGAGCAACTCTTCACTGCCTACAATTGCAGAGTCCAAATGAAGGTAAAAGATCTTAACCCCTTATGTAAGTGCTTAGAAGTATTAGTGGTGATCATACTGTCCTAGTGGAGAAGCCAGTAGCCACGATGCATTCCCCTGTCCAGAGGGGCTGGAACTGGAGCCAGAGCTCCCACCCCTGTGGTGGGGTAGAGCCATTCTCCTTTACACCCTTCTACTGTCAGGGTGGCAGAGCTTCCGGCTCTTATCCTAACTGGTGGCTGTCTTTACCTTACAAACCAGACGCTACGTCTTCATTTTATCAAGGGGAGGAGGCTTTTTTCTTGTTGTTGCTTGCTTGCTGCTCATTTTCCTCTGATGTTTTTAGCTCTGAAAAAAAGCTGCACCTTTTGAAAGAATTTGAAAGTTGTTCCCTTAATTTAGAAGAGCCAAGAAGTGAGTTAAGTATCTTGGATGTAGTCTTATTTAAGAGCACCTAACACCACCCTACTGCTTTAACAGAAATGGGGCTATGATGAAACCATAATTCATTTCCCTCTTATTTTGTGTAAAGGTTTATTAGCTTGTGATTTAAACAAACCATCTGGGCCTGCTGGCAATCCAAGTTATGTCAGACTCAATGCTTTCTCCCTGTAATATGTTACTTGAGGCAGTTAAATTACATACTTAAGTCCCAAGTCTGGCCTGTGCTTTTTCCATGTCTTAACATCTGTTCTGGGAAGTTTTTCTGGATTCCAAACAAGTTTACATGGAGCCAGAACTCTTGTCTTTGTCTTTCTTTTCATGTCTATTTCTTTTCCTTCTCTTTGTCCTGCAGTCTAATCAGTTCAACTGAGTAAAAGATAATACAGAAATTTTCAGTCCCTTAATCATTTCAGCAATGTACACAGTGAAATGAAAAATAGCTTGAAAACTTAAAAGCTGTAGAAAAGTAGAAGACTGTCCTCTGAGAGTGTGAGTGACATTTGGAGAAATGTTACTTGTTCTTGTTTGGTTTTTTTTTTCCCAGTCCTTGTAGTGTTGTTACTACTGACTTGTAATTTTAAGACACTTTGTTTTTCTGGCCTAATTCATTTTGTACAGATCACAACTTACAGATTTCTAGTACATTTTGTCTTGCAGTGCTAATTTCTTGTTTATGCAAGGAAAGTTTATGTTTAGAAAGAAAATAATTTAAAATATACAAGTTAGCCTGCTGAGGTTGGTTTTGAAAATAAGATCTCTAGTGAATAATTTATACAATGATCATGGAAAGTGACTTGTGTTGGTATTTGTGTCTGTATTCTCTAAATTAATTTTGTCATTTTGTATTCTGCCTGGAACTTCTGAGACACAGTAGTAAATACAAACAGCTATCCCATAGACCCCTGTATCTATAGGTATATTGAAAGAAATACCATTTTGTTCCATCAAACAGAAACACAAACGTTTCTGTTTTCAGGCACATAATTAAGGGTTCTTAGTGTAGCAGTCAAGTCCCTTTGTCAAGCCCTTTGAGACTTGTAATTATGACCTGATGTGCAGTCTGTGCTTGAGCAAAAAAAATGAGGAAGGAAAAATTCTAAGAGTAACAGATACCTTGGACCATCTGGATGGTTTGAAACTTTAGCTGAATCAGTGAAAAAACCTCATGAGGTCCAACGAGAGCATGTGCAAAGTGTTCTTCACCTGTTTCAAGGCAATGCTCAGAATCATTACAGGCTGGGAGGGGAATGGTTTGAGAGCAGGAGGGCTTGGGGATCCCTCTGGATAAAAACTCAGGACACTGTCAGCAATGTGTACTCGTAGCCCAGACCAGCAACCCCATCCTGGGCTGCAGGAACAGCAGCATGGCCAGCAGGTCAAGGGAGGGGATTCTCCACCCTGGGGAGATTACACCTCAACTTCTGCATCCAGTTCTGGGGTTCACAGCACCAGAAAGACATGGGCTGTTAGAGCAGATCCACAGGAGAGCTGCAAAAATGATCAGAGGGCCAGAGCACTTCTCAGAGGAAAGACTGAGAATTGGAATTGTTTGTCATGAAAATTGAAAGGCCATGGAGAGACTTCATTGTATCCTTTCAATGTGTAAAAAGGATGTTACTTTTTACCAAGGCCTCTAGGATGAGGGGCAAATGTTCTAAACTGAAGGAGGGGTAGGTTTAGACTGGACATAAGTGGTAATTTCTTCACTGTGAGGATGATGAGACCCTGTAACAGGTTGCCTTGAGAATTTGTGGATGCCCCATCACTGCAAGTGTTCAAAGATAGGTTGGGTGGGGCTTTGAGCAACCTGATCAAGTGAAAGACATCCCTGCCTATGTCAAGGCAGTTGGATTGGTAATATTTAAAGGCCACTTCCAACCCAAACCATGCTCTGAAAAAAGAATAACAGAGAAATGCAATCTATTCTGCAAATATTGTTAATCTACAGGAGGTGGAAAGCCTTATCTAACATTAATCTAAAACATTTCTAATGCAGTATATCAGTGATTTGCTCTTCGTAATAAATGTTACTTATTCCAGTCATATAGATTCTAAACTATGGATGCATGCAAATCTTGTTGCTTATGACAAGAAACTTTTCCTTTGCAGTTTGTGGAGAGCATATTAATGTGGATTGCATAGGTCACTATCCAGAATATATACTCTACCCTTGCAAGTGCTTTTTCCAGTGCATAGTATTTTGCTCTTTTTTTTTTTCCTTATTGGTGACTTTGTTCATTGCCCCTTTAAATTTGCACTGTACCACTGCAGTGAATTACATCATGTTACCAGATTCATAATGCATTTGTTGCTTGTATGATGACTTGAAATTTCAGTGCTTTTCTGTGTAAGCAGAAAATTAAGCTCCAAAACTATCTTCCTGAGAGGGCTAGGAAGGCCTTTTTAGATTTTCTGTGCAGTCTGTTGTCCTATGTTAATGTTTCCCTTTTCTGCTGCTGTGAATCCCATTCTGATCTAATTGGCATAGTTTGCCCTCTCTCACATGGTTTTTTCAGTCTCTCAAGAACACTCTAATGAAAACTTCATTAAGCTTTGTATTCTCCCTTAAAGATAAGCTGTTACCTAGCCTAAAAACAATGAAAAAAATAGTCTCCATTTAACTTCTCTGCAATTCCATCCTGCTCAGAATACTTTAAGATCTTTCAGGCCTGTCTGATTCATGGGTAAGTCATAGGTGAAGGTACCTACTCTGGTTTGTATGCTACCATTTGAGCAGAGAGAAAGGAGAAGCAAGAGTGCACTCTTCAGACCCTCTGAAAGGGAAAGATTCTCCTTTTAACTGACAGAGCACAAGCTTACTTGAAAATGTCTCTGAAAATGTTCCAGAGTGCCAAGAACTCTGGTTCATGGCAAATATTTTTCACTTATTATATGGTTATCTGCACTCAGGGAAAAAAAAATAAAATCCAAGTTAGATTTGAAGTCTTTTGTATAGTTTAATTAGATGTGCTTTGCAAGATCTTTGCTTGCACTTTTTGCTGTGTTGTTTCTCATGGGACTCTGCTTAGTGGGACATACACACACAAGTCTGCACTAAGGTTCCTAAGCTGTCAAATAAAATGCTTTGTTTCGTAGAAGTTTAGTTGAAGTGGTCCCATGGAATATCTATAACTTGATGAGTCTTTATGATGTATACAGTCATCACTATTTTGGTGTCTTTAGTAAATCACATGACAAATGGCACTTGCTGGAGAGGGTGGAAGGTAACGACAGTTCCATAAACTGAAGTTGTTGGCACTGTTTATAAGCCACTTGCATTCCAGCCATTGCTAATACACGATTAAATGATTTTTCTATTAACCTGCAAAAATGCAGAATATACCCTTAGAATTAAATATCATAACCTTAGAATTAAATATAATTGTAATATATATACAATAAAATATAACCTTAGCCTCGTGTCTTCTTGACAGCACAGACTTGTCCTGCTATAGATCTACATCAGTCAAACCAGTCCTTCAGTGTTAGTGTCACAGTTCTTAATGCCTGGGAATGGAATGAAGGATGTCTGAAATCTTTCAAACCCAGTTATGGAAAAGATGTTACTTCAAAGATTGTTTTATCTTGGCAACTGTCAGATTGACAGAAACCATTTTGATTATTGCAGTTGACTGGGGGCTTGTTTATCTGAGGTTGTTTTATGTTAGAAGTTGCCATGCCTTTTTAATTCTCAGTTTGAAAGAAAATGGTTATGTAGGTAACTCTGATCCCCCCAAAGGAAGCAGAGCTGTTACACTAGAAGCTGATTCACTTCCCCAGCACATTGCTGCTTTTCTCCAGGCAGCAGTTTCCATCCTAGAAGTATTTCTGCTAGGCACTCTGCAGTTTTTCTCTGCATTCCATTCTGATATGTTTCTCTATTTCATTTTATGAAGTTTTCTCTTTGATAGTTTCTGATCTTGTTTTGGCACGCTAAACACTAGTAACAGGAGAAGTGTGGTTATTATATGAGTGCTAGCCAGTTTGGGCTACGTAGTGCTGAAATTCTCCTTTGTTCTGGTGACTGCTGGATAAATCCCTGGCTGTAGGTTTTGGACAGTTTTTGATAATTGATTATTTTTAATTTTCCTTAATTTTCTAGGCATAAGAAGACTGCTGCTTGTCAGCAGCATTTGAGTGGAAGTAGAAATGCTTTCTGCAGTAAACACTGCATGATGTCTCCACTAGATTTTAATAAATCTGCTCATTCTGAATGGCAGTATTTCTTGCTCTATCACCGACTGAGGATGAAAACCAGTCTGTTACCTGTTTCTGCCCTGAGTCATTAGCTCTGGATTTAGTACAGGATTTCTTAAAGCAAGGAGTGCCATGTTCCATACCTTGCACCCTCCAGCACGTACATAGTAGGTGATGTGCCAAACTCTCTTTGTATAGCATACTACATATGTATAGATACACATAAGTAGAAATTGAGCTTAATATAGTTTCAGTAATTCACTTCCAGGATGGAACACAAGTTATGCAGGGATGTGAATGCAGTGCAGTGCTGTAATCTCACACTGAATTTATACAAATGTTGGATTATATGCAGCAGTATCATCTGAGTTTTTTCTGTTTGAAGCATGTGATAAAATTGTTTATGAACATCTGATGGTGATAGAAAGAGAAAAATCTGTAAGGAAGAAGTTAGTGAAAGTAATGTGGGCCATCAACTTTTGTATGTTTATTAGTGATAACTTGTAGCTGAGACAGAGCCTGCTCCAAGTGCAAAGTAAAATCTGACTGTATTCATTGTCTTGGGTTGGGTTTGGGTTCATTTTCACAAGCAGCTGGGAGGGGCCACAGACAGAGCAAACAACTGAACCAGCCAATGGTACTTTATTAAGCTTATTTATATTTAATTTATATTTATTATTTAAGTGCACAGGATCTCAACTTTTTTCTTCCTCTTCATTTTCCTTCCCGTTCCATGGCAGGAGGTGGAAGCAGAGGGCAAGCAGCTGGGTGGTGGTTAGCTGCCAGCAGAGGCTAAACCATGACATTCATCAGTGTAATATCTATGCTGGAATTTACAATCATGTTAATTCTGAACCTTTCCCATTTGCCAAGGGTATTAGCATTGTTCTGCTGAATTTGTCTGCCATCAGCAGCTCTTGTAAGGTCTTTTTTGTTGCCAAATCACAAAATATGCCTATAAGCATCGTTCAACAGATATTTTGAGGGAAGGAGCCTTACCTCTTCATAGTAACCAAACCCTCTCCCTGTTTTGGAAACATTACCTTGATTACTTTTTATTCTTGTGCACTGAAGATTTGTAATATGGTATTGTAATGGTTGACATTCCATTGACCAGAGAGTGTTAATTCTCAAACTGTAATGTTACTTCAACCAAGTGTAGATGTACTGTGCACAGTCTACAGGGTACTTGCATTGGTATTCTTTGTGCTCCAATTTAATTATGGCATTTACTAAGTTCCAGATGATCACATTATCCTATTTTTCTTTCCCCCTGTCTTCCCCAAACATGTTTCAGGTAGAAGAGCTGATGATGGCCATGGAGAAGGTCAAGCAGGAGCTGGAGTCAATGAAAGCAAAATTGTCCTCTACACAACAGTCTTTGGCTGAGAAGGAAACCCATTTGACCAACCTCCGAGCTGAAAGAAGGAAACATTTGGAGGAAGTCCTGGAGATGAAGTAAGGGTTTCTCTTTGTTGTTTGTAGGCATATTTTATTGATCTCTCTGAATTCTCCCCTTGTGTTTTAAAGACAAGCACTGCATGAATATGTCTCTCTCTGTAGGCAGCAGCTATCTATATAATCAGTCAAGCCTTCACAAGTGACTTCTGACCAGGGATTACCTATGTGACTTTCACTCTTTTGTTAAAGCTCAAAAACATGTATTTCTTCTGACTGTTTTCAGCATCTTAAAAAATCCTGAACGATTATTGGGACTCAGTTGTTTCAGGTGTATTTTATGAATGTGCCATCCTGCTTTGAGTAGCCTATAATCTGCTTTAGGGTAAGATTCAAGTCAGTGTAACATGGCAAAAGAGAAAGGGAAGATATAAAAATAATGTCAGGTGGTTGTAATGCTAAAATCAGAGTGCAGATGTCTGGTCTGCNTCTATCACCGACTGAGGATGAAAACCAGTCTGTTACCTGTTTCTGCCCTGAGTCATTAGCTCTGGATTTAGTACAGGATTTCTTAAAGCAAGGAGTGCCATGTTCCATACCTTGCACCCTCCAGCACGTACATAGTAGGTGATGTGCCAAACTCTCTTTGTATAGCATACTACATATGTATAGATACACATAAGTAGAAATTGAGCTTAATATAGTTTCAGTAATTCACTTCCAGGATGGAACACAAGTTATGCAGGGATGTGAATGCAGTGCAGTGCTGTAATCTCACACTGAATTTATACAAATGTTGGATTATATGCAGCAGTATCATCTGAGTTTTTTCTGTTTGAAGCATGTGATAAAATTGTTTATGAACATCTGATGGTGATAGAAAGAGAAAAATCTGTAAGGAAGAAGTTAGTGAAAGTAATGTGGGCCATCAACTTTTGTATGTTTATTAGTGATAACTTGTAGCTGAGACAGAGCCTGCTCCAAGTGCAAAGTAAAATCTGACTGTATTCATTGTCTTGGGTTGGGTTTGGGTTCATTTTCACAAGCAGCTGGGAGGGGCCACAGACAGAGCAAACAACTGAACCAGCCAATGGTACTTTATTAAGCTTATTTATATTTAATTTATATTTATTATTTAAGTGCACAGGATCTCAACTTTTTTCTTCCTCTTCATTTTCCTTCCCGTTCCATGGCAGGAGGTGGAAGCAGAGGGCAAGCAGCTGGGTGGTGGTTAGCTGCCAGCAGAGGCTAAACCATGACATTCATCAGTGTAATATCTATGCTGGAATTTACAATCATGTTAATTCTGAACCTTTCCCATTTGCCAAGGGTATTAGCATTGTTCTGCTGAATTTGTCTGCCATCAGCAGCTCTTGTAAGGTCTTTTTTGTTGCCAAATCACAAAATATGCCTATAAGCATCGTTCAACAGATATTTTGAGGGAAGGAGCCTTACCTCTTCATAGTAACCAAACCCTCTCCCTGTTTTGGAAACATTACCTTGATTACTTTTTATTCTTGTGCACTGAAGATTTGTAATATGGTATTGTAATGGTTGACATTCCATTGACCAGAGAGTGTTAATTCTCAAACTGTAATGTTACTTCAACCAAGTGTAGATGTACTGTGCACAGTCTACAGGGTACTTGCATTGGTATTCTTTGTGCTCCAATTTAATTATGGCATTTACTAAGTTCCAGATGATCACATTATCCTATTTTTCTTTCCCCCTGTCTTCCCCAAACATGTTTCAGGTAGAAGAGCTGATGATGGCCATGGAGAAGGTCAAGCAGGAGCTGGAGTCAATGAAAGCAAAATTGTCCTCTACACAACAGTCTTTGGCTGAGAAGGAAACCCATTTGACCAACCTCCGAGCTGAAAGAAGGAAACATTTGGAGGAAGTCCTGGAGATGAAGTAAGGGTTTCTCTTTGTTGTTTGTAGGCATATTTTATTGATCTCTCTGAATTCTCCCCTTGTGTTTTAAAGACAAGCACTGCATGAATATGTCTCTCTCTGTAGGCAGCAGCTATCTATATAATCAGTCAAGCCTTCACAAGTGACTTCTGACCAGGGATTACCTATGTGACTTTCACTCTTTTGTTAAAGCTCAAAAACATGTATTTCTTCTGACTGTTTTCAGCATCTTAAAAAATCCTGAACGATTATTGGGACTCAGTTGTTTCAGGTGTATTTTATGAATGTGCCATCCTGCTTTGAGTAGCCTATAATCTGCTTTAGGGTAAGATTCAAGTCAGTGTAACATGGCAAAAGAGAAAGGGAAGATATAAAAATAATGTCAGGTGGTTGTAATGCTAAAATCAGAGTGCAGATGTCTGGTCTGCTAAAGTATTTTACTCATGCAGAAGAGTCATTGGCACTAGAGCAGAGTTTGAACTTCTCTATCAGTCAGACTTTTCTCATTATCTTTATATAAGGAGGCCTGAATAAAACCAAGGCTTGAGGAGGTGGGAAGAAGTGAGGAATTAGCCTTCTAAGGCTTAAATACTTCCTAATTTCTGACAGTGACAGATAAATAGTTACCCTTAGTTTAGGGAAACATGAATCCATTTAGTGCAATGATGGATAGTGATGCCAGCAGTTCATTAGAAACACTTTTGGTTGTTTAGCCAGCCCTGAAGTGAAGGAACATTTTTATTGGCAAGACCAGCAGTGGTACTTCCACTGTGGTTTTGTGAGCCTTTATTTATTTATTAACTTTTTGATGCTTTGTTTTTTTTGTTGTTCTTTTTTTTAATGAAAGGCTAGAAAACCAGGTGTTACAAAATGGAAAGAGACGTGGCTTAGATTTTGAAACTCTGACTTAGGAGCGCAGAATAAAGTGGGCCAAGCCTCCCCAGCTACAAGAGTCTCATCTAGACCTGGCAAAAAGACATTGGGAGATTTCAGTACTTAAAAGCCACACTTTATTTTTAATAAAAATTTTTATTAAGCTATAAATTTGACTGCCTTGAGAATTGGTGTATTAGAGGATGGGAAGAATAGCTCTTAAGGTGATGTGGGAATCCAAAGCAACTGGAGATGGATCCCATATCCAATCACTTGGCAGTGCTTCCCTTTGCCAAACTGCTCTGCCAAAGCATCTCATTAAAATACACACATAGTGTACAGTACATCCTGAAATGTATTTGGAAGTGTGTCACTCTAGAGCCTTGAAAATAACTACTCACTCATTCTAAATGATGATCTCTCTCAGCTGAGTAAGTTATTGTTGGAAAGCTGTTGTACTGTAGGGTAGATTGGGAACTGCATGAGCTGGTAGATCCATTGTAGCTCAGAAGGAAGAAGAACACTGGAGAGAATGGTAATGCTGTCAGCACCTGGAGAGAAAGCTGGAAAAAGCATTATGTTTGTATAGTTAACTAGCTGAGCATGCTTTAGTCATAGCTGTTCTGTCTTAAAGTTCTATAAAGCTGCCAGAGGCATCCAGACTTCAAAAACTCACCCTCACCATGAGGCTCTGTTGCAAACAAGTCTCTACTGAGGACTCCCAGTCAATTCAGTATCTTATATTTATATACAGAAACTCAAGTATGTTCCCTGTTGACCTACTTTCCCAGCCTATGCCTTTTATGAAAAGCACTCTTGTCATCTGTTTTGTAATTTTGCAAAAAAATTTCTAATGTTAAAATGTCCTTTCTTTCAACTCAAAAAAGCAGTCATTGAATGAGCGGTCAATTTTGTGAAGCAATTAGCTGGTTTTGGTATCCTTAACAAAAAACAATAGCTATTGTGGCGTTCAAAGATGCAGTAAATCAATATTGTTTCCCAAGTTTTAGGACATGCTTCACTGGGAGTGAAAAAGTTTGAGGTGCTCAAAAGCAGCACTGATTAAATTTGAGATGGAATAGAGGTGTGAGGTTAAGAGCCCCATTCAGCTAATGGGGCAGGGGAGCATACAGAAAAATAGCTTAGGAAATGCTGCTTTAGGACATTCTAGATGTGGACTTACAGAAAGTGTTACAGCAACAAGGGGACTCTGGGAGGTTACTTCTGAGTTTTATTAGCAAGTTGTTAGATATTATATTAGTGAAAATATGTATTTAAAATACTGTTTCTTAGAGTAGAACTTGTGTTTACCACAGACTCTGTAACCTTGAGGGGATCATTTCACACTCCTTAAGGAATAGTGGCACTAGAATAGCTCAAGTGTGAATTACTCCAAGGAAGAAATTTCACTCCTTAAAGAAACACATGTACTTTGAAGCCCTCTTCCTTTAAGTCTAAGATGTTCATTTTCTTTAAAAAAACCAACTCTGTTGTAAATAATTATGGGAGAGGTAGATAATGGTCTCTCTATTTATATCACCAAACCTGATCTACTGTAAAAAAATACTAGTGAACTGCTAGGATTTTTGTTTTGTTATGTTTTCTTTAAGAAGTTCTAATGTTTCCATCATTCACAGCAAATCTTTTAAATTAGGCAGGAATAAAGTGCTGTCTACAGAGAAATCTCTGTTCTTTGTCCCATAAAAACCTGCTTAGGCTGAGCTGAGTTATAAACTGTTGAAAATCACCAGTTNTTTTTTTGTTGTTCTTTTTTTTAATGAAAGGCTAGAAAACCAGGTGTTACAAAATGGAAAGAGACGTGGCTTAGATTTTGAAACTCTGACTTAGGAGCGCAGAATAAAGTGGGCCAAGCCTCCCCAGCTACAAGAGTCTCATCTAGACCTGGCAAAAAGACATTGGGAGATTTCAGTACTTAAAAGCCACACTTTATTTTTAATAAAAATTTTTATTAAGCTATAAATTTGACTGCCTTGAGAATTGGTGTATTAGAGGATGGGAAGAATAGCTCTTAAGGTGATGTGGGAATCCAAAGCAACTGGAGATGGATCCCATATCCAATCACTTGGCAGTGCTTCCCTTTGCCAAACTGCTCTGCCAAAGCATCTCATTAAAATACACACATAGTGTACAGTACATCCTGAAATGTATTTGGAAGTGTGTCACTCTAGAGCCTTGAAAATAACTACTCACTCATTCTAAATGATGATCTCTCTCAGCTGAGTAAGTTATTGTTGGAAAGCTGTTGTACTGTAGGGTAGATTGGGAACTGCATGAGCTGGTAGATCCATTGTAGCTCAGAAGGAAGAAGAACACTGGAGAGAATGGTAATGCTGTCAGCACCTGGAGAGAAAGCTGGAAAAAGCATTATGTTTGTATAGTTAACTAGCTGAGCATGCTTTAGTCATAGCTGTTCTGTCTTAAAGTTCTATAAAGCTGCCAGAGGCATCCAGACTTCAAAAACTCACCCTCACCATGAGGCTCTGTTGCAAACAAGTCTCTACTGAGGACTCCCAGTCAATTCAGTATCTTATATTTATATACAGAAACTCAAGTATGTTCCCTGTTGACCTACTTTCCCAGCCTATGCCTTTTATGAAAAGCACTCTTGTCATCTGTTTTGTAATTTTGCAAAAAAATTTCTAATGTTAAAATGTCCTTTCTTTCAACTCAAAAAAGCAGTCATTGAATGAGCGGTCAATTTTGTGAAGCAATTAGCTGGTTTTGGTATCCTTAACAAAAAACAATAGCTATTGTGGCGTTCAAAGATGCAGTAAATCAATATTGTTTCCCAAGTTTTAGGACATGCTTCACTGGGAGTGAAAAAGTTTGAGGTGCTCAAAAGCAGCACTGATTAAATTTGAGATGGAATAGAGGTGTGAGGTTAAGAGCCCCATTCAGCTAATGGGGCAGGGGAGCATACAGAAAAATAGCTTAGGAAATGCTGCTTTAGGACATTCTAGATGTGGACTTACAGAAAGTGTTACAGCAACAAGGGGACTCTGGGAGGTTACTTCTGAGTTTTATTAGCAAGTTGTTAGATATTATATTAGTGAAAATATGTATTTAAAATACTGTTTCTTAGAGTAGAACTTGTGTTTACCACAGACTCTGTAACCTTGAGGGGATCATTTCACACTCCTTAAGGAATAGTGGCACTAGAATAGCTCAAGTGTGAATTACTCCAAGGAAGAAATTTCACTCCTTAAAGAAACACATGTACTTTGAAGCCCTCTTCCTTTAAGTCTAAGATGTTCATTTTCTTTAAAAAAACCAACTCTGTTGTAAATAATTATGGGAGAGGTAGATAATGGTCTCTCTATTTATATCACCAAACCTGATCTACTGTAAAAAAATACTAGTGAACTGCTAGGATTTTTGTTTTGTTATGTTTTCTTTAAGAAGTTCTAATGTTTCCATCATTCACAGCAAATCTTTTAAATTAGGCAGGAATAAAGTGCTGTCTACAGAGAAATCTCTGTTCTTTGTCCCATAAAAACCTGCTTAGGCTGAGCTGAGTTATAAACTGTTGAAAATCACCAGTTTTCCTTTCCTTTTTGTTTTTTTTCCTCCTGGTGTTGTCAGCAGATTTTGGCAGTGTGTGAAAGTACCCGAGCACCAGCAGTCTAATCTGAGGCCGAGTCGTGCAGTTGCCAAACCTGCAGCAGCAGACACTGAGTTTACAGGGAGGGGAACAGACACTATGTCTGCAAGCAGGGAAGAACATCNACGATTATTGGGACTCAGTTGTTTCAGGTGTATTTTATGAATGTGCCATCCTGCTTTGAGTAGCCTATAATCTGCTTTAGGGTAAGATTCAAGTCAGTGTAACATGGCAAAAGAGAAAGGGAAGATATAAAAATAATGTCAGGTGGTTGTAATGCTAAAATCAGAGTGCAGATGTCTGGTCTGCTAAAGTATTTTACTCATGCAGAAGAGTCATTGGCACTAGAGCAGAGTTTGAACTTCTCTATCAGTCAGACTTTTCTCATTATCTTTATATAAGGAGGCCTGAATAAAACCAAGGCTTGAGGAGGTGGGAAGAAGTGAGGAATTAGCCTTCTAAGGCTTAAATACTTCCTAATTTCTGACAGTGACAGATAAATAGTTACCCTTAGTTTAGGGAAACATGAATCCATTTAGTGCAATGATGGATAGTGATGCCAGCAGTTCATTAGAAACACTTTTGGTTGTTTAGCCAGCCCTGAAGTGAAGGAACATTTTTATTGGCAAGACCAGCAGTGGTACTTCCACTGTGGTTTTGTGAGCCTTTATTTATTTATTAACTTTTTGATGCTTTGTTTTTTTTGTTGTTCTTTTTTTTAATGAAAGGCTAGAAAACCAGGTGTTACAAAATGGAAAGAGACGTGGCTTAGATTTTGAAACTCTGACTTAGGAGCGCAGAATAAAGTGGGCCAAGCCTCCCCAGCTACAAGAGTCTCATCTAGACCTGGCAAAAAGACATTGGGAGATTTCAGTACTTAAAAGCCACACTTTATTTTTAATAAAAATTTTTATTAAGCTATAAATTTGACTGCCTTGAGAATTGGTGTATTAGAGGATGGGAAGAATAGCTCTTAAGGTGATGTGGGAATCCAAAGCAACTGGAGATGGATCCCATATCCAATCACTTGGCAGTGCTTCCCTTTGCCAAACTGCTCTGCCAAAGCATCTCATTAAAATACACACATAGTGTACAGTACATCCTGAAATGTATTTGGAAGTGTGTCACTCTAGAGCCTTGAAAATAACTACTCACTCATTCTAAATGATGATCTCTCTCAGCTGAGTAAGTTATTGTTGGAAAGCTGTTGTACTGTAGGGTAGATTGGGAACTGCATGAGCTGGTAGATCCATTGTAGCTCAGAAGGAAGAAGAACACTGGAGAGAATGGTAATGCTGTCAGCACCTGGAGAGAAAGCTGGAAAAAGCATTATGTTTGTATAGTTAACTAGCTGAGCATGCTTTAGTCATAGCTGTTCTGTCTTAAAGTTCTATAAAGCTGCCAGAGGCATCCAGACTTCAAAAACTCACCCTCACCATGAGGCTCTGTTGCAAACAAGTCTCTACTGAGGACTCCCAGTCAATTCAGTATCTTATATTTATATACAGAAACTCAAGTATGTTCCCTGTTGACCTACTTTCCCAGCCTATGCCTTTTATGAAAAGCACTCTTGTCATCTGTTTTGTAATTTTGCAAAAAAATTTCTAATGTTAAAATGTCCTTTCTTTCAACTCAAAAAAGCAGTCATTGAATGAGCGGTCAATTTTGTGAAGCAATTAGCTGGTTTTGGTATCCTTAACAAAAAACAATAGCTATTGTGGCGTTCAAAGATGCAGTAAATCAATATTGTTTCCCAAGTTTTAGGACATGCTTCACTGGGAGTGAAAAAGTTTGAGGTGCTCAAAAGCAGCACTGATTAAATTTGAGATGGAATAGAGGTGTGAGGTTAAGAGCCCCATTCAGCTAATGGGGCAGGGGAGCATACAGAAAAATAGCTTAGGAAATGCTGCTTTAGGACATTCTAGATGTGGACTTACAGAAAGTGTTACAGCAACAAGGGGACTCTGGGAGGTTACTTCTGAGTTTTATTAGCAAGTTGTTAGATATTATATTAGTGAAAATATGTATTTAAAATACTGTTTCTTAGAGTAGAACTTGTGTTTACCACAGACTCTGTAACCTTGAGGGGATCATTTCACACTCCTTAAGGAATAGTGGCACTAGAATAGCTCAAGTGTGAATTACTCCAAGGAAGAAATTTCACTCCTTAAAGAAACACATGTACTTTGAAGCCCTCTTCCTTTAAGTCTAAGATGTTCATTTTCTTTAAAAAAACCAACTCTGTTGTAAATAATTATGGGAGAGGTAGATAATGGTCTCTCTATTTATATCACCAAACCTGATCTACTGTAAAAAAATACTAGTGAACTGCTAGGATTTTTGTTTTGTTATGTTTTCTTTAAGAAGTTCTAATGTTTCCATCATTCACAGCAAATCTTTTAAATTAGGCAGGAATAAAGTGCTGTCTACAGAGAAATCTCTGTTCTTTGTCCCATAAAAACCTGCTTAGGCTGAGCTGAGTTATAAACTGTTGAAAATCACCAGTTTTCCTTTCCTTTTTGTTTTTTTTCCTCCTGGTGTTGTCAGCAGATTTTGGCAGTGTGTGAAAGTACCCGAGCACCAGCAGTCTAATCTGAGGCCGAGTCGTGCAGTTGCCAAACCTGCAGCAGCAGACACTGAGTTTACAGGGAGGGGAACAGACACTATGTCTGCAAGCAGGGAAGAACATCTAGTTATTTATCTATTTACTTATTTTAACTAGCCAGGCCTTTTGTTATGGTCAGAAGGATGAGAAGATTTTTCCTAGTCATCTGCTTCAGGGTTGAAAGGTCCTAGTTGGAGCATTTCTCAATCTGTCCTTTCAGACCTGGAAAATTGTCTGAATTATGCCTTCTCTTGCTAATTGATTACTGCTGGCCCTGTAATTCATGGGATGCACACTTACATAATGTAGTTGGCCCTTCAGAGTCGAATCCTTCATCTTGCTGGCACACAACAGAAAGATTATTACTTGTCTGAGAATAATTTCNGAATAAAACCAAGGCTTGAGGAGGTGGGAAGAAGTGAGGAATTAGCCTTCTAAGGCTTAAATACTTCCTAATTTCTGACAGTGACAGATAAATAGTTACCCTTAGTTTAGGGAAACATGAATCCATTTAGTGCAATGATGGATAGTGATGCCAGCAGTTCATTAGAAACACTTTTGGTTGTTTAGCCAGCCCTGAAGTGAAGGAACATTTTTATTGGCAAGACCAGCAGTGGTACTTCCACTGTGGTTTTGTGAGCCTTTATTTATTTATTAACTTTTTGATGCTTTGTTTTTTTTGTTGTTCTTTTTTTTAATGAAAGGCTAGAAAACCAGGTGTTACAAAATGGAAAGAGACGTGGCTTAGATTTTGAAACTCTGACTTAGGAGCGCAGAATAAAGTGGGCCAAGCCTCCCCAGCTACAAGAGTCTCATCTAGACCTGGCAAAAAGACATTGGGAGATTTCAGTACTTAAAAGCCACACTTTATTTTTAATAAAAATTTTTATTAAGCTATAAATTTGACTGCCTTGAGAATTGGTGTATTAGAGGATGGGAAGAATAGCTCTTAAGGTGATGTGGGAATCCAAAGCAACTGGAGATGGATCCCATATCCAATCACTTGGCAGTGCTTCCCTTTGCCAAACTGCTCTGCCAAAGCATCTCATTAAAATACACACATAGTGTACAGTACATCCTGAAATGTATTTGGAAGTGTGTCACTCTAGAGCCTTGAAAATAACTACTCACTCATTCTAAATGATGATCTCTCTCAGCTGAGTAAGTTATTGTTGGAAAGCTGTTGTACTGTAGGGTAGATTGGGAACTGCATGAGCTGGTAGATCCATTGTAGCTCAGAAGGAAGAAGAACACTGGAGAGAATGGTAATGCTGTCAGCACCTGGAGAGAAAGCTGGAAAAAGCATTATGTTTGTATAGTTAACTAGCTGAGCATGCTTTAGTCATAGCTGTTCTGTCTTAAAGTTCTATAAAGCTGCCAGAGGCATCCAGACTTCAAAAACTCACCCTCACCATGAGGCTCTGTTGCAAACAAGTCTCTACTGAGGACTCCCAGTCAATTCAGTATCTTATATTTATATACAGAAACTCAAGTATGTTCCCTGTTGACCTACTTTCCCAGCCTATGCCTTTTATGAAAAGCACTCTTGTCATCTGTTTTGTAATTTTGCAAAAAAATTTCTAATGTTAAAATGTCCTTTCTTTCAACTCAAAAAAGCAGTCATTGAATGAGCGGTCAATTTTGTGAAGCAATTAGCTGGTTTTGGTATCCTTAACAAAAAACAATAGCTATTGTGGCGTTCAAAGATGCAGTAAATCAATATTGTTTCCCAAGTTTTAGGACATGCTTCACTGGGAGTGAAAAAGTTTGAGGTGCTCAAAAGCAGCACTGATTAAATTTGAGATGGAATAGAGGTGTGAGGTTAAGAGCCCCATTCAGCTAATGGGGCAGGGGAGCATACAGAAAAATAGCTTAGGAAATGCTGCTTTAGGACATTCTAGATGTGGACTTACAGAAAGTGTTACAGCAACAAGGGGACTCTGGGAGGTTACTTCTGAGTTTTATTAGCAAGTTGTTAGATATTATATTAGTGAAAATATGTATTTAAAATACTGTTTCTTAGAGTAGAACTTGTGTTTACCACAGACTCTGTAACCTTGAGGGGATCATTTCACACTCCTTAAGGAATAGTGGCACTAGAATAGCTCAAGTGTGAATTACTCCAAGGAAGAAATTTCACTCCTTAAAGAAACACATGTACTTTGAAGCCCTCTTCCTTTAAGTCTAAGATGTTCATTTTCTTTAAAAAAACCAACTCTGTTGTAAATAATTATGGGAGAGGTAGATAATGGTCTCTCTATTTATATCACCAAACCTGATCTACTGTAAAAAAATACTAGTGAACTGCTAGGATTTTTGTTTTGTTATGTTTTCTTTAAGAAGTTCTAATGTTTCCATCATTCACAGCAAATCTTTTAAATTAGGCAGGAATAAAGTGCTGTCTACAGAGAAATCTCTGTTCTTTGTCCCATAAAAACCTGCTTAGGCTGAGCTGAGTTATAAACTGTTGAAAATCACCAGTTTTCCTTTCCTTTTTGTTTTTTTTCCTCCTGGTGTTGTCAGCAGATTTTGGCAGTGTGTGAAAGTACCCGAGCACCAGCAGTCTAATCTGAGGCCGAGTCGTGCAGTTGCCAAACCTGCAGCAGCAGACACTGAGTTTACAGGGAGGGGAACAGACACTATGTCTGCAAGCAGGGAAGAACATCTAGTTATTTATCTATTTACTTATTTTAACTAGCCAGGCCTTTTGTTATGGTCAGAAGGATGAGAAGATTTTTCCTAGTCATCTGCTTCAGGGTTGAAAGGTCCTAGTTGGAGCATTTCTCAATCTGTCCTTTCAGACCTGGAAAATTGTCTGAATTATGCCTTCTCTTGCTAATTGATTACTGCTGGCCCTGTAATTCATGGGATGCACACTTACATAATGTAGTTGGCCCTTCAGAGTCGAATCCTTCATCTTGCTGGCACACAACAGAAAGATTATTACTTGTCTGAGAATAATTTCACTGGTTTTTTCCTTTAAAAATAATCCAGGTTATTACAGGCAAATCATAATTTATTATACATAGAACATAATTTTTATTTCCAAATAGGCTGTCTTGTGATTTCTTCTTTCCGTGAGTGGTCTTTTGAAAGTGTATCAGTGGTCTCTAATGACATGAATACATCCCACAGATAGTTTCATTTGCTACAGAGTGTAGGTGCTGATCAGAGATGAGCCAGGCCTGTGTAGCTTCATGAAGTTATTTATTGTATTCCTTCCTTATCTCATCTCAGAGTTGGAAAGCCTGCTGAGAGTTATATGAGGGTTACTAGTAAAAATAAGATGCCAACCTAGGCATGCAGAAATAATCTTCATCCTTCTCTCTGCTACAGTTTTCATGTGTAATACACAAGTCACATAAAAATATTTGGTAGATGGTTGATAAGTCCCTGTATCCATTTTCTGACTGTAAGGAAAGTGGAAACGTGCACATGAACACTCACAACTGAAAATGAAGTCAGTGCAAGCTGAGGAGGTTGTATTCTGAGAAGTTCATCCTCTCAGCAATAAAGCAGTATTGTCAGGAGGTAGGAATATAAAGTTGAAATGGAAAGTAGTCCAAAAGAAACTGATTAATCGGCATGTAGTTTATTTGCCAGAAAAGTCATTTCAGTCGATCCAAAACGAGATGTGAAGTAATTTCAAACACAGTAAACAGTTTAACCAAACAAAAGTGTTTCAGGTTATGTGCACCTCTGGTGAACAGAACCAGACAAAAAAACCAAAACCGAAAAGAAAAGAAAAGAAAAGAAAAGAAAAGAAAAGAAAAGAAAAGAAAAGAAAAGAAAAGAAAAGAAAAGAAGAGAAAAGAAAAAAGAATCCAGAAAAACAAAAACAACAGTGAAACACAGATAGGCACAAAAATCAATGTCTATCCAATGACAACTTGTCAGCTCATCAGTTATTATCTTCTTGGAAAATAATTGTTTTTTTGACCTTGGAGAAATTACAGTTTATGTCTATGGCTTCACAACAGTTGTCTGGAGAAGTGATTCCTAGTTACAGCAGAACATGTATGAGCAGCTGATCTGTAGTTTGAAGTCACTTTGCTTCTGCTGTCAGTGCCATAAATCAGCAGGTTGTTGACTTGGCATCTGCAAGGTCTGGATTTCTAGGTCAAGATCAAACTCTTCTTCATAGTGAGCTGGACTGACTGTAGGGTCTGTTGGCCACTTGGTGTATCAGGTCACCATGTGATCACAGCTTAGGTACCAAAGTACCTCCTGTAATTTCTTTGTGTGAAATGAAATAAGCTAAAATCCCACAGGGGGCACTCCGTGTCCATAAGATTTACTGGCTGGGGCAGAGCTGGACAAGTGCATCTATGGCAGCCCTTTGTTTTTCTTCTGTTAGCTTAGAGTTCTTGTTTTCTTTAAAATGTCCTTTTCAGGGCACACAGTGAAAATGAGCACAAGAATATCCTATTACCATTGATTTGTCTTTTTTCATTTTCAAGCATAAAATATATATTTACATATGTTTATTTTAATTATATGTGGTCATCTAGTTAGATTTTGACATTTATATTGTAAAAAGTTTGGTAGCAATAGTCAAATGTGAAAAATTATCTATTTCTAGTTACTGGAACATGCAGACATCGTTTAAATAATCAAAAATAAACAGACTTTGGAACTGCTGTTAATCTCCAAGTGAATCACACTTGGAATGTAAGAAAGCTGAAATGCAGCATGTAGATATATTATGTATCTTTTAAGGCTAAAGGTTATTGCAAGGTTAGAACATTTTTTAATTAACTCTACAGTTCTCTTCACTGTAATGAAACATACTTTTCATAAATGTGATTATAGATCTTGATTGCCTTAAAGTTTGGTGGCTTCTGCTATTGTTTTTCAGTTGTGGTGAAAGCATGAGAGAAAACATCATCTCTTAGGCACCTTTTTTCTTTTGGCAATGAAGGAATGAAGCTTGCTATCCTTTCTGTCCTGCCTTTCCAAGGAGCCTCTGAGCATTCAGGGTTGGCAGCATGGCAATCAGCCTGCCCCTTGGTTTTCAGGGCAACTGATACTAGATGCCCTGAGTCATGGAAATCAGCAGGATAGCTTAACCTGGTACTGGGCAGCAGTACAGAACTGGTTGGTCAGTTTATTTGTGGAAGTGAGAGAGCTCTTCAGCTGGAATATCAAAGTTTCAGAGAGATAAACTGCAAAGCAAAGTGAACCTTTAGCAAAGCCTGTGTAAGTAAGGCCCCATATGTGGATGTAATTGCTTGTAATTTACTCCATGTAATAAATTGTTGTAATTTACTCCCTTTCTTTAAATATTGGGCAGTTATGTTTATACTTTATAGCTGGTTTGTTTTCACTTTTCACCTACCTTGAAAAAATTTTTGTTCTGTAGATTTTTCAGATAGTAAAATCTTGGCATGATATATGACAGTCTTGTTCTGTCTTGTGATAAAACCTCCATATCTCATTTGATCTTGAATTCTATGGTCCCCGAGAACAGTCTTGCAGAGAGCAAGTACTATACTATCTTAATGAGCCATGACAGGCCTGATGCAAGACCAACTGCTGAAAAATACACCAGGTGGTGTTAAAGGGGTTTGTTCCACTTGGTAATTTCTAAGACTATGAATGTTGTTAGGGAGGAGTTGGGAAAAGGGGGTCACATTGTTAAATTCCTGAGAGTTTAGCTACACTGTGCTCTTGTTTCCATGCCCTTCTACAGAGAATATTTTCTTTTTTTTTTTTTTTTTAATTCTGAATTTAATGTCAGTGATCCCTTTGGTAGTTCATGGAGTATAGTTCTAGATGGTGAAAGGAAATTAGACCACTTCAAAGCGAGACAGTGAAAAGCATAACATACAGCCCCAGTGTGAAGAATGCACACGTTTTATGGTTTTCTTTTCTGTTACTAGATTGCAGCATTCTTAAAGAAACTGCCATGAAGATCTTATCAGTAGAGATCTTGGCATGCGTACAGAATACCAAAATATATCTTTTTGGCTTACACAAATCTAGCACTAGTGAGTGAATACACTTCTTTTTTTTTCTCAGGTTGCTCGTTCATTATTACAGACACACTGAGGAGCAGGTGCAGCACAAGATAATTTCTTGGAATTCATTAGAGCACCATGTTCTTTGCTGCCTTAAGGCTGTTGCTTTGGGAGAAATTTGGTTTTACCATAACCTGCCTGCAGATCATCTTATCTAAAAGAGTAACAAGAATTATGCTTTTTGCTAGAAGTAATTACTCAGCTAACTGGTAGAGGAATGGAGAGAGTGATGGTTTCATTTTGACTAACATATAGGACATACTGCTTGTAAGATAGCTCTGAGACCAGCTATACACCACCTTCTGCTGGTTAATTCTTTATGCCTTCTCCAGGACAAAACACTGTTATTCTACTCTATTCTGACATACACTTTGTGTAATGAAATATATGCAGAAGTTCTGTCAGAAGTGAAGGTTTATCTGTTCACGAGAATTTGTGTCATTTTCCTTTGGTATATGAAAGTCCACTTATTTCTAGAACTGTGACAAAAAGAGATCTCTGGATCTTCAGCATGCTGGGTTTGTTGTACTTATGGTAAAGGTGTTATTATACTTCTATACACAACAAACCTTCATGTGGCTGCGAGTTTTTTTTTTCCTTTTAAAATATTCAGGAGTATTTTGGCTCAGGATTGGTACCAATAGCATGCTTCCTATGTCAGCTGTTTCAGCTGCATCAGTTATTCCTGTCTCCATCTCTAATCCAACTCTAAAATGCCAGGGCTTCCAGGGGTGTTACTGAGCTAAACCAAATCAGGCACTTTTTACTTTCTGTTAAAGCCAAAAGAACTGTGAGTTCCTTAGGGTACTTTTTTCCTCCTTTGTAAATGTGCACTGTAAATAGTGGTGCATATAAATCAACTCTCTGAGCACTACATATTTCATTAAGTACAGTCAAGTTGTGGGTTAATAGAAGTTCCAAGTGAAAATATTATGGTATCTCATTGTGTAGATTGTAGATTTAATGTAGTGTGAACAATAGTAGCTTTGAGCCATTGTAAATCCCACTCGGATATTGTCAACAGAGTTCAAAATGCAAGGAGGGAAATCTCAAACCTTGGATGTTCTCACATGGCCACGATTCACGTGCAAATTATTCTGTGATTGTTTTAAAAATAACAGTGCAGCTTTGCAGGGTGTAGGTAAGGCAAAGTCTGACTTCAGACTGTTTTCTGAAGTTGAACATAAATTCTTTGTTTTTAAAGTCAATTTGCTTTAGAAATATTCTCTGAAGCAAGTCATTGCTTCCCTAGAATGCTAGAGAACAAGTGGGATCTATGTAAGAAAAATGAGTCAAGTTGCTGGTGGTCTCTACAGTCTCTGTCTTGATACTGTACAGGAGTATTCACTCTGTCTTTTTGTTTTCCTCCCTTCCCAAACAATACTTTTGAGGTGTTGGGTTTTTTGGTTTGTTTTTTTTGATTGTTTGTTTTTATTTGTTTTTTTGTTGTTGTTGTTGCTGTTTTTGTTTTGGATGTTGGCAGAATAAAACCCACCATCTGTAAGGTGGGACTTGGGAGTTGTTGGTTTGTCTGGTGGTATCTTATATGTAATGCAAGTCACTACATGTTACAGGAGTTAAAAAGATAAGAATTGACCAGAACTGTTGCTTTAGAAACCCTACAAGATGACATTAAGCACCATAAGAGTGTCTTTGTTCAAGGTACAGTACTGTCACTGCAATTGCAGATTCCGTTTCTAAAGAGGAATTTTGCTCTAGTAGGTAATCCAGTTTGAGTGTTCTTCATGCAAAGGAAACCTTTCTTTTCATTGAATGAAGTAAACATAATTCCATTTGTTGGTTCAAGGTAGATGCAAGATTATTGCTGCCTTTCAAGGCCTCGGTAGGAAATCTGAAATAGATCTGGTTAAGTTATAAAGAAAGCAAGGGGTATCTGCTGGTATTTGGAGAAAGACTTTATGACCTCAGCTAGACACGTTTTCTTAAAAAATATTAATAAAGTAACTATTAATGATAGCACTTTGCAGTTTAGTTCTCTTCATTGAAGATCTTATATGTCAAAGTCTTCCCGTTTATAAAAACAGAATATTATTGTTCCTCAAAGGAGTAACTTGGAAACAAAAACATGAAGTGACTT
This sequence comes from Ceyx cyanopectus, assembly GCA_013401355.1. NCBI lineage: Eukaryota > Metazoa > Chordata > Aves > Coraciiformes > Alcedinidae > Ceyx > Ceyx cyanopectus. The sequence continues at coordinate 54,569 of VYZU01065654.1, read as the reverse complement.
GTTCATACCTGGTCACAGATCTTCAGAGATGCCTGGAGTTAAAATCTGAAGATGTCAGGTTTATAGGTTTTTTAATTCTTAATGTTTGAGACACAAATGTTTAATACTAAATGTTCTGCATTAAGATACATACTTCATTTATTTCTCTCTTCTAGCATGTTCTCATACAGATGTTTTTTCCATCTTTTTTTCTTTGTGATATGTATATACCTAAACTGAGTATGTTTTTCTTACCATGGATGTGCTTTAATTGGAGTGAGACAATCTGTTCTCTTTTTGGATTTGTCCTGCTTGCTGGATTCCCAGTGTTAGTGATGACTTCACTTTGAGTTTGAAAAACTAGATTAATTTAGCCAGGAGATCTTAATTTAAAACGAAAACAAATACGTTTTTGCTTTGCCTCGAAAAAAATTAAGTTGGCTTTGGACTACAATTTCATATGTTTGGTGACAAATGAGGCATGAAACAAATTGGCAAACCCACAATGTGTAAAGTACAGTGGTACAGTGTGCTTTCTTATTCCCAGCCCTAAAGATCTCAGCAAAGGTCACAAATTAAACAAAGTCCAAATGAATCAGCTGTACAATCAAAATACATTATTAGGCTTTCATTTACTACAAAGAAGCAGTTGTGAAAGAGGCACTGGAGCAAGTTCTTTTGTGAAGTGAGGGAAAATCAACGGCAAGGTGCCGAGCAGAAATGTGAGACCCTGCAGGTGAGGCTGTCTTTGGAGTCAGCACTTGTGCAGAGATTCAGGAAACAGTTGAAGAGTGGGGAAGGTGTTTGGTGCTGAGCCCCAGAGTGTGTCAGCGTTGCATTTGGCCCAGACAGAAGCAGCCTGTGGACCAGTTATGCTCTGTAGCTGTACACAGCCCCTTGGAGCAGCCTTTCCCCCAGGCTTTACTCCAGTGCTCTCAGCTGCTGTGGTTTTGTCTCCTGTGCAGTGTGGGAGGAGGGCTTCCTCCACAAGGAAACTTGACAAGTACAGTCAGGGATGTCTAGAGACACCACAGCTGACAACACCTTGCTTTATACATCTTGTGCCCTTGTTCTGGGGAGACAAGCTACTCCAGGTGACTTTGTGATGTGTATGGATGCATCTCTACTCTGTTATTGCTCTAAATTATCACTGAATTGTCATGGTTGGAAAAGACCTCTGAGATCATTATTTATACAAATACTGAATTTCTTGCTCCATTTTATGGAAGAATATGGTCTCTCAATGCAACTTAAATACAGCTAAATGTTAAGAAATTAATTTTTTGTTACCTGTTTCTGCCATATTAATTCTCAAAATAATCCTCTGGGAAAAAAAAAATATTTGTCCTATTTAGGGATAAGGAAAGCTCAGCACAGAATAAACTTAAATGGCATGAAAAAATCATCTGGGTTGGTTGTAGCAGAGTAATCTCTTGACCACGCTCAAGTCATTTAAATGTATCTTGTGCTCCAGTATGATTTTGTTTGCTAGGGGTTTTTTTTTGTCTGCCGTAAGTGCAGTTTATATTCCATTGCAAATAAGTTATTAAAGTGATGTTTAAAGGGTAATATTAAAATCAGTTTCCTTGTTAATGATAGAAAATAGTTTTGAATTGAATAGATATCAGGAGATACACAGCTAGGTTCTTTCCCATCTTCTCTGTACCTAAAGCCTTCGCTTTCTTCTCTGTTTTCTTGGCCTTCAGAACCTTATTCTCTGCCTGTAGGTGACCATCTCTGATTTTTCTTTGACACCAAGGAACACTTTTCAAGAATTCTACCATCCTACACACAAGATAGACAATGGATAAGACAGCAGCTTATTTCTAGCTCTGAGACACCTGTTGACTGCTTAATTTTTGGCTCTAAGGAGAGCAGCACTGCATTGTTTGAACCTAGGTGTCTATTGCCATTGCAGGTGCACTGTGTCATCCCACTGTACCTCCAAGTGGCTCTTCAGAAAGGCATGGATTTTCCATATATTCTGTGTCACATTGATGGCCTCTTGTGCCCCAGGACAGCTAATGTGGCATTAGATGCCATTATCTGCTCAATTGAATCCCAGAGCAGGCACTGAGAGTAACTGAATCATCACAGTTCCCATTAGCACCAGTTAGAGACAAGACTGCAGTCTGATCAGACAGCTTCTCAGCACTGACAGAGGTCATCTTGAAATGGTGCTGAATGTATTAATTTGACATTGTAGACACACATTGTGCTGCAAGACAGTTGAACTTCTGATATTTCTTTTGGCCGCCTCTAAAGAGTTATGTTCTCAGGCAAGGTATTCTGCTTCAGGAACACAGTGCTTCCCAGGCTCTTTGAGGTTAGGAGTCATAGTTCTCATGACATTTCAGATCACATACTTTCCTAAAAGCTTTGGAATGATTAGTTCCAAAATATTTCAGTCAAGCCACTTCTACACCATAGGTTAGTCATAATCACTGAAAGGATGTTTTAATGAGTTGGGTATTTTTATTGTTGAAGAATAATTTATTCCTAAAACCTTGCTAGTAGGTGCTTTTAACTTTCACTTTCTATTTTGAGGATGATAGCAGGCTATCTGATAGCTTGGTCCATGACTGAATGATGTTGCTTTAAAAAACCAAAATAAATATTCTGTTCTTATGTAATATAATTACATTGCTATTTAACAAAGAACCATAGATTTTCAGTGTCACTCTAACATTTCTTTAGAATATGAACTCTTCGCTGGGTTAAAAATTGCCTGTCTGTCCAGGCCCAGGGAGTTGTAGTAAACACAGTTAAATCCAGCTGGTGGCTGGTCACCAGTGGTGGCCCCCAGGACTCAGTTTTGGGGACAGTATTGGTCAATATCTTTATCAATGATCTAGGTGAGGGGATTGAGTGCTTCCTCAGCAGGTTTGCAGACAACACCAAATTGTGTGGGGTGTTGATCTGCCTGAGGGCAGGAGGCTCTGCAGAGGGGCTGGGCCAGGCTGGGTCACTGGGCCGAGGCCAATTGTCTGAGGGACAGTGAGGCCAAGGGCTGGGTCCTGCATCTCACAACAACCCCCAGCAGCTCCAGGCTGCAGAAAGGGACCTGGGGATGCTGGTGGGCACCCAGCTGAACATGAGCCAGTGTGTGCCCAGGTGGCCAAGAAGGCCACAGGATCCTGGCCTGGATCATGAGCAGCATGGCCAGCAGGAGAAAGGAGGTGATTGTGCCCCCGGACTCAGCCCTGGCGAGGCCACAGCTTGAGCACTGTGTGCAGTTCTGGGCATCTCGGCACAAGAAAGACATTGAGCTGCTGGAATCAATTCAGAGAAGGGCAACCAAGCTGGTGAGGGGTCTAGAGAACAAGTCCTGTGAGGTGAGGCTGGGGAATTGGGAGTTTAGTTTGGAGAAGAGACTGAGGAGAGACCTTATCATTCTCTACAACTGCCTGAGAGGAGGTTGTAGTGAGGTGGGTGCAGCCTCTTCTCTAAGGTAAATAATGACAGAACAAGAGGAATTGGCCTTAAGATGCAGCAGGGGAGACTTACATGAGATGTTAGGAAGGATTTATTTACTGAAGAAGTAGTCAGGTGCTGGAGTGGATGGTGAAGTCATCACCATCCCTGGAGATATTAAAAAAATGTGTAGATGAGGCACTTCAGGACGTGCTGTAGTGGGATGGTGAGGTGTTTGGTATTTTTGGCTTGCTTTTGGTGTTTTTTTGTTGTTGCTCTGGTTTGTTTGTATTATTACTATTATTACTATTATTACTATTATTATTATATTGTTGGGCATGGTGATCTGGTGATCTTAGAGGTCTTTTCCAATCATGACAGTTCTGTGGGGGTTTTTTCTGCTTTGCTACATAATTTTGCTGTCTTTCATTGTGTCATCAGTGAAAATTCACAGAACTATAACAGGCACATGAACAAATATTTTTGCACTCTATTTCACAGTTACAATAAAGCAATTTTTTGACTTTTTGACTGTTAACATAGTAATAGTTAAGAAAAGATAGCTTTGAATGAGTTTTTCTAAAATCATTAAGCTTTGTAATTGTCCTCAAAGGTGTTTGGGTGTGAGTTCTAGTTTCATTGGCCAGTGTTAAAGCAGTCTTTCTCCCGCTCATATGAGGCTGGCTGTTCTACCACTGTAGAACCAGGTTCTCATCTTGCAAATGCAAACTTTGGTCAGTGTTAGCTAAGGAGCTCCTTAGCTGAGCATCAAAATGATTAATTTTTTTAAAACATTACGTGTGGAAAGCCAGTTTTCTGACTGAAGATGGGTAATAAATGCATTATGTTAGTGAATAAATGAGCTGTTATGATATGTATTACTCATATAAAACTTTTAAGGTCGGCAGTTATAAAAAATGAAAATACAGAGATTCAGGTTAAAATTTGACTGTGTGGCATATAATAGAAAAACTAAAATGCTAAGAGAATGGCACAATTTTCTTATCAAAGATGCAGGGACAAAATGGACTTTATACTGTTTAATGAAGAGTATTTGTGGTGAAATAGTTATTTTTTTAACCCTTTGTTTTTATCAAGCTCTCCTGGGTTTGAGACAGTTCAGTTAGACCTTTAGGTAAACAGGAGTTTACCTTAAGTAAATTTCTTAAGTGACACAAGACAAGATGCCAGATGACTCTTCCTTTTCTTTATCTTGCTCCTTCCAACAGGATTTCATGTGCATGTAGAAAATGTACGAAAGAGAGAAACTGCAATTACACAAGTAAGGCTTCTGATTGGGATAAGGGTAACTAAGCTGTGATGCTCCTAAGAATTGATGCCATGTGCTGATCTGTATTCAGAGCCACCACTTTGGAATTTTTCCCAGGCTAAGACTTTGATTTTATAAATGCACTATCATTTTGTCATTACGCTCTGAATTTGTTCCTGTGTGCCATGTCTTTTTTATAAATAAGATGCTCCAGAAAGGCAAGACTGAAATGTATTAATTCTAAATGGCATTCAGAAATTTTTCTAGGTGTGCAGTGTTACTGTAGCCAAGACACTTTATAAAGGTTCCAAGCTCTAGAATGAATACACGACGACTTTTTTTTCCATATATTTTTCTCTTAACTCAGTGAAGGATTTCTTTAAGCCTTTATGTATGCAAAACCATTTGAAATGCCAGAGCACTGTTTATTTGTTTATTTTGACCTGCTGGCTGTTGGTGTTGCACCCATAGCAGTGGTACTGGGCAGGAGGGGTCTGAGCTGCAACAGTTTGGTCCCTGCAGCATCCTGCATCTGTCAGTCATTCCTTGTTCTGAGTAGGTTGATTAGAGTGATTAGAGTAGGTGTCTGGATTGAGAGGGTTAAAGAGTACCCATCTGTTCTGGATTTACTGCTGCTTCAGTGGAGGCGGAAAGGCCGGGAATTAGTCAGTGGCTTAGTCCTTTCTCACTGCTGGCAGCTGACAGGAGCACTGATGAGGTGATAATGAACTAAAAAGTCTGCCCTGTTGGCTGGGTGGGAAAGGGACCCAGACAGTGGGCAAGTCTCACCCTGCTGCTTGCCAAGATTTTCACGTTTTAATAGAATCCACCTAAAGCAAAATTAACAGGTATACTTTCTTGGATTAATTTCAGTAATATGACTTATCACTGGCAGATACAAAAGAAATATGACTGGTGTTACTTGCAGCATGGCAGCTCTGTAGGGTTCAGGCACCCCACAGCCCAGTCAAATAGGAGCAAGGGGAGAAGCAAGAATGTTTACCAAATGCAAAATAGAATGTAACTCCTTTTAAAAGTCTGAAGTTCTGCAGAAGATAACTCTTGATTTTAGTTCTGACTTTTGGTGGTACTTATTAATCTTTCTAGTCCTAAAAATTTTTAAAGTATTCAAATCAGGATTTGCAAATACATCCTAAAGGCATTGTTTTGTGTTTAAGTGCTACAAAGCATTCTTTTTCATACTTTTTCTTTAAACCTCTGCCTTTCCTCAGAAGATATTCCAGATTCCCTGTAACCTCCCAGCAGTTTACTTTTGACATGAGTCCAGCTAATGCCAAGCACAAGTGTTCATTATAAGTGTATGCTAACACTCTAAGGGTATACCAGCATATCAAGGTGTAACAAGCACTTTAAGCTGGCCAGATAGCTGAGAAATACAATGTAGGCACTCAGTGGGCTTCTTAAATTAACATAAAGTGTTCTTCTCAACTTACTTGTTGCTGACAGACTTAATAAATGCTCAAGATTTTGCAGGCCTTTCATTTGTTAAGAGTCTACAGAGAGTATGAATATGAAATATCTTTACAAAGAGTTTGCCTTTTTCTTAGTAAACAATGCTAAGAGTTTTGCAAGCTGTTTATTCTGTAATCAAAGTGTTTGGAAGGCAGCTTCATTTGTAGAGGGGAAAACTCTCTGACCTTTAAGGAGAACTTTGAGGGGGTTGCATACAGGGAAGATCATGACCCCAGAGTCTCTGCTGGCTGTTGATTGAAACCTTGTGTTTCAAGAAATAAATGTTTAAGAACACTTCCTTATAAGATCTGGGCTGCATACACAGACTTTTTTATAGCATTTTCACTGTTTTGGTAAAAGGTGTTTCTTCCCCTACCCCCCTTCTGGTCCTAACAGAAAAGGCCAACTCAGCACAATGTGAGTACAGCCCTGAGACTGAATGCAATTTTGTCATTATAAACATGACTTAAATTGATGCAGCTTCTTCTCTTAAATCCATAGACCCAAACTGGCTGTGAACAAGTGTGTCTGTAACTATGTCTGTAACAGTGTCTACATTCATGGGGGCTGTATATGTCAATTGCAGTGATATGTTTTGTAGATAAAAACCAGTCCAAAAAGGAAAAATTAGTAACTTCAGCCTTGAGAAAAGACAACTCTAATGGGTGGGATTGTATGTCAGGGATGTTGGGAAACATGTAAAGACCTTATAAAAACTTCGTTTGCTTGTTCAGTTGGTAGCAGTCACACAGACTGAAGCAAATAACTTCCATACCATTTATTTGAGGTCTATATTTATTTGAGAATATATTCATATTCTCCATTCACAGGAAGAAATTCAGGAATTTCTGAAATTTTGACTTCATCAGCCTTGCTCACATATATATTTAGCATGTTAGAAAAACCTGAGGTTGTAAATAGTCCTACTTATCCAGTCAAAACAACCAAACACTTTCAGATGAGATCTGCCCTTTGTTAATTGATGAGCTATTCTGTTTTGTTAGCTGTATAAAGACACATCATGTGGTACAGGCAGGGCTCTAACAACTCTCACTGCTGCCCAAGGAATGCCTCCTTTTGGGATACTTCATTTCTAATGTCAGCATTGTGATTCAGAAGAGGTGGGACTTGTTTTTAACCTTATGTATCTGGAAGAGATATCAAGCAGTTAGCATCATGGACTTACTTATCATGAATAGGCAAAACCAGTCCCTTTTATACACCTAAAGGTTGTAGTTCATAGTTTTTTAACTAATTAGAATTAACATACCTGTTTTCTTCATTTTTGAGGATCAGGGTATTTGTTCAAAAGCCGGCTCATTTAGGGTAAGAGGAGATGTGTCTGATAACTGCCTGCTAATGAATCTCAAAAAGCAGTCTGTCCACCTGCAACCCTTTCTCAAGAATCTCCTTCAAATCAACCCATCAGTGGGTTGAGTAGAGTTACCATATCTTCCAGTCATACTATCTGTAAATGTGCTTTTCTTCTAAGAGAATGAATGGAATGTAGTCAAATGGCATTCTTGAGTCTGTCACAGGAAAGGGCATTTTATACTGTTCTGATCAGATGACATTTGTCAGAATTTCTCCCAGAGTAATTTAAAGCATCAGGTTTAAACTTTCTTTTCTTAATATAATTAAACCTTTCTCAGCTTTTATGAAACTTCAAAGTAAGGACATATTACTGCTGGTTTATTTTGTATTAGGAGCATTCACTCATTAGTGATATGTGCCTATTGTTCATATCTAAAAGAAATCCCATTTTGATACAGAGAACACAATATTTTTTATTTTTTTTTGCCACAGAAAAGCAGCTTATTCATGTATATTTCAGAATGATAGTGATGGCTTCTTGATCACATTGTTATTATGAGTCTTGTTTTCTCCTGCCTCTCCCTTCATGCAAGGTAAGAAGCAGACTGGAAACTGGAGCCACTACATAAAAATTCAAAAATAGTCTCCAGCTTTCTTCTGTGCAAGGCTTGAGCATAAAGGCAATCAGCTATATCCTCTATCTAGTGCCTCTTTCTGTTTTGAATGTTTTCTGGGTTTATAGCCTCCAAGTAAGGTGGTCTAATTCTTGGGAAAATTAGTATAGCTATATATATTTTAGTATATTTTGTGGCAGAGGTGCTGGGTGATTCAGCATTTAAAGAATAACATTTCCTTGCTGAATATAGAGAGTGGGTAAAAAGTTAACCCGAGTGCACTTCCTTGCTGTGTTCATTGCTTCCTGGGAGTTGCATTTTGGAGAGCAGCTGCCCCTGATCTTTCCTACTGGCTCAGCTGCATCTTGCTTGATCCAACAGTTTTATTGCTGTGCCAAGGTGCCTGGTGACTGTCCTTTTGTTTCTTCACGTTCCATGGTGCCTCTTACTGTAATCAGACTCTTTTTTCTACAAGCTGATCTTCCTCTCCTTCAACCTGAAAAGCTGAACAATGTCACCTCAGAGCCCCAAACGACAGCTAGAGCTTTATATGCAGCTTTAAAAGCCTTCTCTGGAATGTGAATATTCAAGGTTACTTCCAATGAGACTTTAGCTTCTCATGTTAAAAGTGTGTTTTCTAAGCTAGCATTTTAATATAAAAATATATCTGAGGTGGGTTAAATTTGGCTGAGGGCCAAACCCCCACCCAGCTGTGCGCTCACTCCCCCTCCTCAACGCAACAGGGGGAGAAAAGAGGGTGAGAAGGCTGATGTGGCAGGAGAGACAAGGGAGGCTGCTTACTGGTTACTGTTACAGGCAAAATTAACTCGACTGTGGAAAATTAATTTCTTGCCATTTAAAGTAGATCTGGGTAGTGAAAAACAAGTAACAAAACAACACCCCCCTACCCCCAATCTATTCTCAACTTCAGTCATCACCCCAGACCCTTCTACTCAGCTCTGAACAGTGCAGAGTGGCACAGGATGAGTATGGTCAGTACATAGCTTCTCGCTGCCTTTTCTTCCTTCTCTGCACTCTTGCCCTGCTTCAGCTTGGGATCTCCCTGTGAAAAAACAGGAGGGATCTCCCCTCTCCAGAAGAAAACCTCTGCTCCGTGGGGCCTTTGGCGCCGTCAGGAACTGGCTGTGTCCAGCACAGGGCAGCCCTGAGCTGCTCTCAAAAATGTTCCTGCAGTCCCCCCCACTGCCAGCACTGCACCGTGAACACCCAGTACAGTGTCAAATGGGCTTCATTTCTGGTTTTTTCTAGGGGAAGTTATGGCAGTATAACAGTGCTTAGTATTGCAGTACTGTGCCACTTGGTGAGTGAAAAAAAAAGTTTTCTTCTTGGGGAAAAAGGAATTTATCACTGTGGGCTTAAACTCTTGCACAGATGTGGACAAGGCTGCTTGTACAGGAGGACAGGACTAGCATGGAAAGGTGGTACTCTGCTGAGTGGAGGACTGAGGTGAGGTTGAACGTTGCCTGTTTTCAGCTCAGATGATCTTTTCTGCGGGCTGATGCTGCACTCCATTGCAATACATTTGAGCTTTACTCAGTAAAAGGAGAGCTAGGTTTAAAACATGTGCAGTGCAGCAGGTACCGAGTCTTTCTGGCCACAAGGTACTGTACAGACAGTGTCAGCAGCAGCAAATGTGGCTTAGATCCCTGGACAATAGGTCCATCAGTGGATATTAGAAGGAGATTAGACAGACATGTGCTCTATAATATCCTTCATACTGTAGTTCTCAATTTTGACAGAATATAAGGTGAATAGACCAACAGACATTATAGATATTAGAACTGGAAAGTGCAGTCAAAAGAAAACCATGACAGTGAGGTCTGAAAAGCTGCAATTACAGAAAACAGAGACATTTAAAAAAGGATTATGTAAAAAATAAATAATTGACTAACGGCAATATAAAGGATGCCAAAAAGATCTGAAAATGAATATGTTAAAGAGGAAGAGAAACATACGTATGGACAATGCTGTAAGATCAGTCTGTTTAAGGAGCACAGACTGAATATTAGTCAGAACAGTATTTTTAGACTGTGAAAGAAAAGTTCCTGTTATATAATGTGAAGTTAAGTAGAAAGAGACCAAATTAATGGGGAAGCTGTAGCAGATACCTGTAGGCAGTGAAATAAAGGAAACAACACTGAGCCAAACTGAATTTGGAATCAGTGGCATGGTTCAAGGAAGATGCTGAGGAAATGACAGCTTTCTGTCTGAAAAGACAAGTGGCAGAATTCTCTTTCTCCCGTGGGTGGATGTGGTATAACTCTAAAAACCTGCAGACCTTTTTGTGAGGTGCCTTTAATCATGTTTCTCCTAAGAATGGCTCTTTCTCCAGTGCTTCTGTATATTATCAAGTGTTGAAGTGGCTCAGATCTAAGTGGTTAATTGGAGTTGATACCTCTTCAATTACCCCGATCATTAGTTAAAACAGCAAGACTTGATTGCAGGAAGCAGATTTGGAGCTTGTTCAGAAGTGCCTACAAATAGTTTTTAAGCAGTTTGATCACACAGTGATTCTTTTTAACCTAAAAATTCTGTTTGCTTTAGGTTTCCCTCTAATGGAAATATCTATCTGATTCCCTTCTGCTACAATTGCAATCACTGTTTTCATTCCTTCTTATTGTAACTTTATCTTGCTTTACCTCAGATTTTTCCATTAATTTCAGGAAATAGGAGCCTGACATGGTAATGCTTGTGAGTGAAGCCTGGTCCTTGGCATCCTGATGTTTTAACTTTCTGGATTAGAATTGTTGACTCACAGCAATCAGGCTCACTCTTGTTGTGTCTGACAGGGAACAGAGGGGCCCAAGCCAAAACCAGAGCCCCCAGAGTAAGGGCATTAGTTCTGTCTTTTCCAAAGTGAATGGTTTCCCTTCTTCTAAACAGACTCTGGAAAGAAGCTTAGTAATTCCTCAGGGAGGCAAGTTATAAAACTTGAAATGCAGATATTTAAATCCTATGAGCCATCCAGCAGTAGTGGAATTGGCCGTCAGAACTTGTAAAAATCTCTACCAATCTCTTTTATTGTCTTGTGGCTGCAGCAGTGAGGGAGCTCAGCTTTTGCAGGGTGAACTTTCCCCACCATATCCCTTTTACTACTGTTTATGTGTATATAAAAAAATAATTCAAGTTATATCTAAAGGAGAATCTTTAGGGTGGGAAGGGTTATCACAGAGGTCCTCTCATCTCCTGAAGTTTAAGAATAGTAGAATTTATATCCATAATACTAGAGGGCTACAGAATTGACTGGAGCCCAATCCTGAATTTATTTGATTTTAGTACTTAAAATTAGTGGTGCTGCAGGCTTGTATACAGTACTTATAGACAGTATTGTGAGCTCTGTAATTTTTACTGGAAGTTATCAAACGTATGGAGGAATTGCCATTTGCATGTCATTTAAGAGTCCTAGAGTGCTTGGGAAGTATTACATCTCCTCTGGCATACGAATCTAGATTATTCAGGGAACTTCATAAGAAATATTATCCTACCTGCTGTTCCCCTTGTTATGTTTGATGCTACTTCAGCTTATAATCATAGAATTGTTTAGTTTGGAAGATACCTTTAAGATCATCGTGTCCCAGCATTAACCCACCACTAAACTATGTCTCAGGTGACACATCTACATGTCTTTTAAAAACTTCCAGAGATGGTGACTCCACCACTTCCCTCCCTGGGCAGCCTGTTCCAATGTTTTACAACCCTTTCTGTGAATAATTTTTTCCTAATATCCAATGTAAACTTCCCCTGACACAACCTGAAGCCTTTTCACCTTGTCCTTGCAATATAATGTGACTAACTAGAAATATAATTTCTAATCAAAAACTGAAACTTGCAGAGAGTAGTTCTGAATGGAAAACTCTCCATTTCTTTCCTGATTCAAGCCATAGCCCTCAGTCTGGTTCTAGTTACCATCCTGTTGTCTTATACAGCAGATCAGTGTCATTTCTGAAAGTCTTCTGATAGCCTTAGTGGGTTGAAGAGGAAATTGTACAGCACTTAGAAATGATTATATGGTATGGTGGTCTTGTGATGACAAGGGTTTGAACTTGGTAAACTTACTAAAATAGGAATAGACAGAAAAATCTATGTGGGTGGCAGCCAGTTAGATGATAAGATGTTAATTCAGTCTTTCATGTGATCCTCCTTTTTATGACTAACCACTGATCTAGACAAAAGATAGAGAGCCACATGAAGTGTCAGTCGTTTGTTTCTTTTGAGATACACAAAAATAATGAATACTGTAGCATGTAATATAACATCTTGATTTGATTAGCATTTCATCTGCATTAGTTGAATCTATTTGATACTGGAACATTGCTGTGTTAAGGCTGCAGTCCTCAGGTCCCATGCCAGTTCAGGAATCAACTGTAGACATACTGATGTGATGTATTGACTATGCAGCTTCAAATGATGCTGCCCTGGTAACTTGGGTCAGTCTGAGAACTTGGTATAAAGGGAGTCAGGATGATACATTTTCATTGATGTGGTTGTCCCTTGAATCAAAAAGATAAATGTTTGCATGCAAGTTACCTGAAGAAAAACATTGTAGAATGGAAGTCAGTATGTTAGGCTGTTGCTATTCAAAACTGTCTTCTACTCTGTCTTAAAGAGAAGATTCTGGTTACCTAGCATGACCTTGTTAAACAGCATAACTATCTTAAGTGCACCATCAAAAGAATTAGAACATATAATACCATCTAAAATAGCCTAATATGAAATGAGGAACCTTGCTGAGTACTGACAGTAAAGATCCCCAGTTTCATATTTGCTTTTGCATAGGAAATGAGAAATCATCCTAGAAGACATTATATGGCTCCTGTTATTCCAGTAGCTGCTGGGTTGAACTTTCTGATATTGAAATGTCTCAGTTCCTGGGCAGTGTTCTGAAAACCAGATTGGTGTAGGTAAGGTGGTTGCTACCGTGTCCTTCCTTTGTCATCATTCAGTTCTCACTTACATGCTATAAAATTTGATACAGCCAGTTGGATGCAAATGCCTGCTGTAGACATGTATCCTCAGCAGCACTGGTGAGCTCTGCCTCCCATTTTATAGACAGACCCTCCCATGGCAATAGTTTTAACACCTAATACTAGGGATGAAACAAGTTGTATCTCTCTCTGATGTTTATTAAAGTGTTCTTCTGACATTAATTCTGCAATTAGGTGCAGGACTCTTCTCATTAGCTGCACAGGGGACCTATGTGTGTCATCCTGGGTGGTGAATTCTACTTCTGGAGCAAGTGCCTGGTTTGAGGCAATGCTGAGAGTAATAGCATTTTTAAATGCCTTTTTAAGTGAGCCAGAGAGCTTGCTGAAGGCTTTTGGCATGATGTCTGCTTCACAGGTGCATTCCCATAGTGCTGTATAATGGCCTCAACTTGGAAAAAAACCTACTAATATTATTAGCTTAGTATTTCTTAAGATGTTGTTAAAGATCATTAAATTATTTCATCAGTATTGAATTTCAGAATTCGAGAATACGTTGCATTATTAGAATTTCTATTAAAATGACTGCAAGGCCTAAGCATTGTTACCAATTCAATAGCTTTTCTAAATAATCGTAACATTTTATTACTTACTGCCTGTGCTATTTGAGCTGTATTTGTAATTACCCATTGTCATGCCCTCTGGAGTCCTTAGATGTATCAACTGTTGCTAAAATAAGGAGGTAAGTACATGTGCTGCACCGGATTTAACAAGGTGTTTGTTTTTAATTAAAGCTTTGACTGTACTTTTCACAATTAAGCTTTGTTAAATATAACAATAATAGTAATAACCGAAGGCATTTCTAGTTTGAGAAAACCAAAAATATCTGAAATGCTTGCAGAGGGTTTTCTGTAAAAATCCTTATGTGAAACTGCCTGGGAAACGAGGAGGGGCAGAGACACACTTTGCCACATTTCAGCCTGGAGTGAATTTTGATGGCAAAACTCCAAGCCCCTAAAACCCTGGGAGCTGGAGTAAGCGTTGACACTGCTGTAACCTGAGCAGGACAAATGAAGTCGCTGGAATACTGTGGATGTTCAGGAACGATGCTTACTGATGGAAAATGCAGCAGTGCAGATAATGTACAGGAAGAGCAATTTATGAATGTGCTTCACCAAGCCCTTCCTAAAGGGCTCTGCAAGGGGTTGCTCTGATTGCCACTGACTCCCATCTGCCTGGCCTTTCTTAGCCGAGCTGTAGAGCTGGAAGTTGTAAGTCACAGCCTAGAGGCACAGCGAATGCCTCCTGCCACTTGAAGTGTCTCTGAAGAGTTTCTTTAATTGCACAAGATGACTGAAGCCTCACTCTGTTATGTGCTCCTTATTTCCTTCCTTTTTCCCTCATGCCAACTTCGCCTGCCCCACCCCTGACGTTTCTGTGCTCAGCTTCATGCAAGAAGTGTTTTTACAGAGTTCACATGCTCAGGTGTCTGGGACCTGCACAGGCTCAGCCTGTGTACAGACCCTGGAGATGATCTCACGATGTGGTTTGAGTAGACTCTGTGTGGTCAGCACTGCTGCCAGCTCCCGAGGGAATTGGCTCTGTCTTTCCACATTACCAACGGGGAGCAGGCTGGTTTTGAAACAGGCTTGCTGTGGAGGTGCACAGGAGGAGCCTCATAAAACCCTCAAGAGCCTTTCTGCTCTGGGTGCAGGGTGTGCTGAAAGGGACTCTGTCATACAGGAATGTTTTTGTTGCATGAAACAAAATGGGCATCTGAGCCAGTTTCTCTACTGATAACACCTCTCTGGTTCTTGAACTGATTGGTGGTTCTTAAAGTGGGAATTGGACATCTTGGTAACAGCTCTTTCCTACTGCCTGTTTCCCTTCCAAGAACGGGAGTTCTCTTTCAACTCAGAAATTAAACTCTCTCTGGAGTGTTTTAATGAAATCAAAGTTTTGTCTCCAAGTCCATCAATTTTACTCTGTCTTGCAGCCATGATCCTTATACTCCTCCCCAGAAAACCCCAAACTAATCAACCTAGCATTGGGCATTCTGAAATGTTTGCTGAGAAAACAGCTCTGTTTTGACAGACAGCAATTATAGCACCTGGGTTATAGGCAGACTTTACAGCTCTTCTGGGGATCTCTTATGAATAGTCACCATGAGGCCAGCACAGCCCTGTGCAAATAAGCTTTGTAACCAAATTGCACTGAAAAACCCCCTTCTTCTCTACCCACACCCTCCCCTCCCAAAATTAGTGAGCAGTGTGGACTTTCCTTCTTTACCTCAACTGAATCTGAACAAGTTCTCAGACTTTGTAAGAAAATCCTGCTTACAATGAGGGAGAGTTCCTGACTTAGTCAGATTTGCTTGTCTGAAGTCCTGTATGTGTGTGGGTGAGTGTCATACACAGTTTACATTGTTGGATTTGAATGAATTTATTTTTTCATGATTGCGAGAACTCCACAGACTGTATGAGGACTTGGAGTATGGAAAAGTAAGGAGAGGATGTCGGTTAATATAAACACAGCTTCTGGCCATGTCCTTTGGGAGAGGCAAATTGTCTGATCCTGTTCCTCGTGGTTAAATTGCTCATTGGTCACAAATTGCCTTTTTTTCTGTGTGTGGGTGAGAGGGAGCAATGCAATGCCTGAGCTCACACAGTCCTCTGCTACCCATTTGAGTCTGTCTGGGAGAACCAGAGATCTTTTCTCAGCTGCCATTTTTCCCTTCCAATGCTTTGGTTTATGCCTTCATCACTCCTTGCTCTGAAAGGCTTTAACAGAAGCCAAAAATTCTCCTGTAGAACTCCTCATTCTTTCAATCATTTTAGTAGTCTCAACTGAAGGGAAAGGAAAATGTCTACAGTTAGATAGCTAATCTGAGACATCAAAAAATGGTAAAATGCTAATTTAAACTAAATAATATTGACTAGCCATATTAACGAAAGCTGCCATGAAGGTTGTTAGTGTGATAGCCTTCTGGTTCTAAAAAGCTCTTTCCCAAAGAGTCTTTCAGGCCCTTACTGTCAGCAGTATTTTCTGTAGGCTAGAACATGTTATATTTAGAGTACATACTTCATTTCTCTTTGGAGAGCAGACTCCCTGCTCTATTTTTAAACGAACTACTTCCAAATCCTCTTCAGTGAGGTGTACAAGACCAAAAAACTCAAGTGACTAACTTGTCTTTGAAGAAGGTGTCTGTTCCAGTCAGGCTGTTCTTTCTTTCCTCCCCTCCGAGCGACATCTGTGAGCATTCCCTGGGCTCTGGCAGCATCTGGAGGGGGCAGACGGGGCCCAGGCCTCTCTGGACACGCTGCTCCCTCTGCAGCCAGAGGAGGAACCACAGCAAAGCTGCTGCTGATCGCTGGGCCGCAGCTTGTGGAGGCCTTTGCTTGCTCAGGTAATGCTTCCACACAGCACGCTCAGCTGGAGGGAAAAAATTTCCCTTGGTATTTGCTGTAACTGAAAACACATCACCTGGAGAAGCTGGAGAGTTGGGCATGATGCTGGCACCTCTGGCGTGTTTGCTGTTGTGGCACAAAGGAGCTCTCTGGGGTCCCTACACCACAGGAGGATGTCCTGGTTGACAGGGATGTGGCATGAAAATGACATACAGAACCATCCAGTGGAGAGGGTAAGGAGATGCTTCTCATTTCTGCTCTTTGTTCTCCTCAGCCACCAGGATCTTCCCTTTGTCCTATCACACCAGTAAGTCAAAAAGCAAAACACACAAAGAAAATCACTTTTATTTGCTTCTGCTTCTCCACTTTGTTTTGCAATTAGGACATGTTTCAAGTTCTGTAAATTTCACTTTGCAACCTTAAACGTTTTTAATGAAGTATGATTTTATGTTTATTTTTAAATGGAATGCTGAAAGTTTTTCAGGACTATTCAGTGAATATTTAAAGCCGTTTAGAAAGCAGAGGGAATCTAGTTTCTTAGCACAGCTCTTACTAGATGATGTCAGTGGGAATTTTCTCTTTGGTTTCAGAGAGAATGCCATTCGTATTTGCTGTGATGATTAAATGACCACTGTTTTTCCTTAATGTAAGCATTCACATTATTAAAAACCTGATCAGTTATAAATATTTGCTGTTTCGGCAATAAAATAACCAGCATCATTAGAATTAATAGAAAAACAAAGTCAAGAAAGATCTATTCCTTTATTCCTTTTTTCTTTTTCCTTCAGTTCATTGAGGCCATTTGAGATATTTGAAGGATGTCTAAAATATTAATTTACTATTTTGTGACATCCTTTATTATTAACTTGGATCACACAGGAATTGAACAGAAATCTTTTTACCTCTTTTCTTAGAAAGCTACTGTGGCATTCCATATCTTCCTTTTCACTATAAGAAACTGCTGAAGATGTTATATGTGTGTTGGGATGGCATGCCAAGATTTCTGGTGTCTAAGAACACTAAGAAGAACTAGTTGAAGGGAATTTTGGTTCATTAAAAGTTTAATAATTANGAGGGTAAGGAGATGCTTCTCATTTCTGCTCTTTGTTCTCCTCAGCCACCAGGATCTTCCCTTTGTCCTATCACACCAGTAAGTCAAAAAGCAAAACACACAAAGAAAATCACTTTTATTTGCTTCTGCTTCTCCACTTTGTTTTGCAATTAGGACATGTTTCAAGTTCTGTAAATTTCACTTTGCAACCTTAAACGTTTTTAATGAAGTATGATTTTATGTTTATTTTTAAATGGAATGCTGAAAGTTTTTCAGGACTATTCAGTGAATATTTAAAGCCGTTTAGAAAGCAGAGGGAATCTAGTTTCTTAGCACAGCTCTTACTAGATGATGTCAGTGGGAATTTTCTCTTTGGTTTCAGAGAGAATGCCATTCGTATTTGCTGTGATGATTAAATGACCACTGTTTTTCCTTAATGTAAGCATTCACATTATTAAAAACCTGATCAGTTATAAATATTTGCTGTTTCGGCAATAAAATAACCAGCATCATTAGAATTAATAGAAAAACAAAGTCAAGAAAGATCTATTCCTTTATTCCTTTTTTCTTTTTCCTTCAGTTCATTGAGGCCATTTGAGATATTTGAAGGATGTCTAAAATATTAATTTACTATTTTGTGACATCCTTTATTATTAACTTGGATCACACAGGAATTGAACAGAAATCTTTTTACCTCTTTTCTTAGAAAGCTACTGTGGCATTCCATATCTTCCTTTTCACTATAAGAAACTGCTGAAGATGTTATATGTGTGTTGGGATGGCATGCCAAGATTTCTGGTGTCTAAGAACACTAAGAAGAACTAGTTGAAGGGAATTTTGGTTCATTAAAAGTTTAATAAATATTGGAATTATGGTAAAATTCCCAAAATTATGAAAATGCTAAAATTCTGGAAGTGTTGCAGAATAGTGGGCAGGATGACTAGCTCTCTGGGAATTGATTAACTGTTAACAATTTATGAGCAAAATAATGAATGAGCTGATAAAAGATTCTGATAGTGTAAAGAACTAAAAAATAATATTTTAATTTATACCAGTCAACTTGATATGTAATGTCCAAAAATGTGATATGATTTGTTGATTATCTCCAGTTTGGTTATAAAAAAGAAATAATTCATTTACTAGAAATAACTTTTGTTTGCATAAAATAGAATTATATTTCCATAAATGACCAATTCCCACATGATGTAGTAACACTGTATAGACAATCTACTTCAAGTGAGCATCATATGTCAGATTTACCAATTACAGATAGAACTTATTAGAGGTATTTGTGTTTGAGCTTCATAGATTTGTTACCAGAATTGATGCTAATAATCATTTTATCAGTAATCTGTAAGTAAGTATAAAATGACAAGCAATGGAACCTGTAGGTGATCAAGAAAATGGCTTAAATTAGAACAGTATGGAGACTATTGCACACTATTTTGAAAGGAATTAATTGTAAATGGTTTGGATATTATGGAAAAAAGCAGAGTGACGTTGGCCACAGGAGGCCTACATAGAAGTAGGATTAATGAGTACAAATAGAATGAGGATTTTACTTCTGTTTTATAGGGGAGTTTATACAGTTGTCACAATGCTCTGTATAGTAAGTACTAATATCTAGAAAATGAAATACTAGTGATATTAAAAATCAGTTTATTCCAGCAGAGACAGTAAAAATAAAGATCATTATATAGCAACTGAGGACAGAAAAAATAGGATTAGAAAGACATGTGACTTTCTGACAGTGAAAATTCTTAACCACCAGGAAAAACACAACATTATAGCAGCCAGTTTCTTGTGGCTTTCAGTCACAAGTGGATGTCCTTTTCCTACCACCCCTGAAAGGGTCGTTGACTTCGACATGACTGACATGTCTGTTCAGGACATCAGACTGGATAAAATCATTGAATAAACCTAGATTCTGCCTATTGTAAGCTCTGAATCTACGGAAGTGAAGGAGATCCTTTAAGTAGGATAAAGCAAAATAAAATTAACAGGTAGAAGAAGTAATTTTACACACAACTATTTTCACTTGTAGGAAAAGTAATCATGAAACAAATAGGTTCAGGAGGGTTCAGTCTTGGAGAAATCTGATGGGTTTAGCATTACTTACATCTGTTTCATCAATCCTTCTCTTTCTCTTATCTAGATTTTTGTTGGGTTTTTTTTTTACTTTGACCAGTTCAATAGTATTCATAACTTTTGAGTGTTTGCTCAAAATATCTAAATATTACTAAATATCCCCCCTAAATTCTCCTACTCTGTCTTATGATCTTGTCTTCTTTCAGGTGTTTCTCACTATATGTACACTGCTTGTTCCTCATGTTTTCATGAAGCAGATTCCCAGGGACAGGTTACCTTGTGATTTCCACAGTTTTTAGATTTAAAAGTACTGTGAAGAGTTAAAATAACCAGAATCTCTTCCACTATTTGCAGAATGATTGTACAGAATGACTTACTGTCAACAAAGTCATAGGAAAGCCCTACCTTTTGACAAGAAGTGTTCAAGGGGAAGCTTCATTCCCTTTTCCATGCTCCTCATTGCTGAATGATGCACATTGAAAAATCCACCATGGGTCACCAGAATGAGAGTTTCACTCAGGTGCATCTGAAGGAAGCAAAGCAAATTGTGAACATGGGAAGTGCCCATTTGAAGAGTGTCCTGTTGCTTCCAAGGAGAACAGCAGCAGTACAGTCTTCACCTCTATCTGAGGCACAACTGGAGTATGAGGCAGTCATGGCGGATTGCTCTTCTGTAGCCCACAAAGTCTGTGATTTAAGTGTTTAGAGATAAGGCTCCCCAGAACATTTAGAGCAGAAAATACCCAATGCTTTGTTTTGTGGCTTAAAATGAGTTTTCAGATGTTTTTTTCTTGTGAAAACATAACCTGTGGCCTAAATGCAAAATTACTTTTAGCTGAGAGTGAGAATTTTCAGGAGTCCAACAATGCCATCATCTCTGTCACCACCTCAATTACTTTCCAGGTGCCAAACCCAAAACTCAGATCACAGTCCTTGATCACAGTGGGAACATTCATATTACAACTGAAGTTGCATGGCAGGTTCTTCAGCTTGCAAAACATCTCTCATTGAAGGATCTGCTTGCTAACAGAAAAAACAAGGAATTACCTTTTGATTCCTTTGTTGTCTTAAAGCTATGATTCAAATTTTTACAGTGAAGAAAAGAAAAAGATGTAAAGGTTAAAATGGAATGGAAAACAATAAAAGGAGAATATTTATTTCTTGGTTGGGGAGCTATGGCTGCAGAATGGGATTATATGAGTACGTTGACTCACAGAATCACAGATATTAGGGGCTGGAAGGGACCTAGAAGATCATCTAGTCCAACCCCCCTGCCTGAGCAGGATCACCTAGACCAAGTCGCCCAGGAACAGATCCAGGTGGGTCTTAAGTGTCTCCAGAGCAGGAGACTCCACAACCCCCCTGGGCAGCCTGTTCCAGAGCTCTGGCACCCTCGCTGAGAAAAAGTTCTTTCTTGTGTTGACCCTAAACCTCTTGTGCTCCAACTTGCACCCATTGCCTCTCGTCCTGTCATTGGATGACATTGAGAAAAGTCTGGCTCCATCCTCTCTACACTCACCCTTAACATATTTATAAACATTAATGAGGTCTCCCCTCAGTCTCCTCTTCTCCAGGCTAAAGAGCCCCAACTCTCTCAGCCTCTCCTCATAAGGGAGATGCTCCACTCCCCTAATCATCTTGGTGGCCCTGCGTTGGACTCTCTCCAGCAAATCTCTATCTTTTTTGAACTGGGGTGTCCAAAACTGGACACAGTACTCGAGGTGGGGTCTCACCAGTGCAGAGTAGAGGGGGAGGAGAACCTCTCTTGACCTACTGGCCACACTTCTCCTAATGCATCCCAGGATGCCATTGGCCTTCTTGGCCACGAGGGCGCATTGTTGGCTCATGGTCATCCCCCTGTCCACCAGGACCCCCAGGTCTCTTTCTCCACAGCTGCTCCCCAACAGATCAGCTCCCAACCTGTACTGATCCATGGGGTTGTTCTTCCACAGATGCAGCACCTTACACTTGCTCTTGTTAAATTGCATTAAATTTCTCCCTGCCCAGCTCTCCAGTCTGTCCAGGTCTCTCTGGATGGCAGCACAGCCTGCTGCTGTGTCAGCCACTCCTCCCAGTTTGACAAGACTCCACAGTCTTGTCACCACAGTAATGTGTTGCAGGAGGAGGTCGTTTTTAAAGGTGGTATTTAGCATTAAAGGCAGCAGGCCCTGGGCAGTAGCACGGGCCAGCAGGGAGAGGCAGCAGCGGGGCTGAGACCTATTGTTCCTCTGAGTGGTTGCAGGGCTGTCCAGGTGTCCTGATTTAAAAGCTGCTCCTTGAGACAGGAAATTGTATCTTGTTCTGAGGTTTACTGTAATAAAGTACATAGTCCTGGGGGAATGTGCTGCTGGGCCCATGAATCACTTTATGGGCTGGCTGTCCTGACCTCAGCCCTGTGATTTATTCCCGCCGTACCGCAGCAGGAATGGCAAAAATGCAAGCAGCTCGTGGTCTTCCCAGCCTCCCCCTGCTCCGGCCCAGATGGGCCTGTCACTGGGAGCCTGCCATAAATCCATAAACACAGGTCTGCTCCGAGCTGGCAGGTTCACTCCTCTCGCCCAGGAGCCCTCTGCTCTGCATCTGGGGGGGGTTTGGTGGCGGGGGAATCCTCCCGCCTCTCAGGTGTTGCCTTCAGAGTGTCCCGGCCTTGCAGCCCCTTTCGTTTCTCGTGTGAAAAACTGAAATATCTCGGTGCAGTTGTGCTGGTCTTAGCAAAAAGAAAGCAGCTTGAAGCGTGCAAGGTTGTGGTAAACCCCCACCCCCCCTTTTTTCCTTTTAGCTAACAATAAATAAATAAAAGAGACCTGGCTGTTTTCAGCTCAGGATGTTACTATTTTACAGGCCTTACCAGATGTGCTTGTACAATCCTTCTCTTAAGTAAATACTAGTATTTGCATTTACAGAGGTAGTAAAATGATGTGCTTTTGGTTACACCCCAAGTGACAGGCATAAAAAGTAGATCCTGGTTCTCAGCTCCACTAAGTCATGTTTCTGCTCCATTTGTTTATGTGTTTTCAGTTAGCAGTTTTAAAACTCTTAACACTTTTCTTTGTTGGTGGTCTTTCCATCTCAGTCTTCAAAAGTTTTGGGGGTTTTTTTTTGGTTTTTTATTTGCATGAAGCATTCTTGTATTTTCTTGTAAGTTCATTGTCTATAAACTTCAGAAAATGGATCTTTCTTGATGTGCAAAGTACATGTTTCCTGAGGATAATTTCAGGATTAAAAGTTGTCCAGTTTGCTCATGTTAACCCTACCTTGCAGTTATTTTCTGCCTCTGCCCCCATGAAACTCCATACAATTCTGTGTAACTCTCCATAGTATACTCTTGCCATTAATTTTTCCATTTTCATTTAATAATTTTGAGTAGTTCAGACATTATAGGGAATTAAGAGCCATTTTTCTTCTAACAGTTTGTAAATAATGCTGTTTGAGTGAAGAAGCTGTAACCTGTGAAGAACCTTCTTCCTTGCAAACATGCTTGAATTTGTCTTGATCTTCTCATCCTGATTTCAGCCTATTAAAATACACAGATTTTTTTCCCCAAAGCAGATAACATTTTAACACCTTGGAGTTTAGCAAGAAATTTTATTGCAAGACAGGAACCTTGCCAAAGTGCATGCCAAATTGTACTTCTGGGTAGTGGTACCACCAATTAAAGGGCAACTATATAAAAATAAGTAAGAGGTTACGCAGGAAAGTATAGGAATTTTCTTTTATCTGCAGTGCAGACAGGTTTTGATGAGTGCCTGTCTTTGTGTGTGATACAGGCTGCTGTAAGCTTGTTTCTTCTATTTCATGTCCTGGAAAATGGACTTCTTAACTTTTCCTAAGATACTGGAGTCAAAGCTGTAAATTTTATATATGCTAATGCTTCGTTACTAAGGCAATTTTCATGGGAGTTTTGTTTCAACAAAGAATAAAGAGAACTACAAATTTGGAAAGGTGTTGGTAAAGGGACTGTGCTAAAATGAGGTTTTCACAATTCTCTCACATGCATGACTTGCTCTCTCAATTTCAACGTGGTGCTTAAGGTTCACACACCTTGTGTCTCATTACAAAACAGTAACAACTTCGAGATTGCCAAGCTTCATTTTTTTTTTTTAATAAAACTCTTTAACTCTGTACATGAAAAAAAAATGTTCTGATAGCAGAATGTATCATCATGTTGAGCAGGGGTCTGATAATGAAGGTAGTCAAGGGTCTGTTTCTGTGGTTTAGATCAGGCTTAACAATCCTTGTTCTGTAGCAGAGTACTCTCAGTCTCAAACTGGTTTTAAAGCATGAAGAACATGGACTGGATAAAGATAAAAACAGAAAAAAAAAAGATGGCAGAGTGCTCCCTGCTTTCTGTAGAATGCCATTTGCTCTAAGCATTTTAAAGCTGGTGATCTTCAGAGCTCAGCAGAACATACTCTAGTACCAATGCAAACACATCTGCACTAAAAGACTGAAAGTAGCTACACCTACTTTCAGACCTGCATCTGAAAAAAAGGAAATTAAATGAAACCTCTTTAGGCCCCTTTTGCTGCAATTATGGAACTAAATATATCTAGATTTTATTCTTAGCCCCTGACACCTGCCCCATTCCCGTCCTCAGCCCTTTCAACAGCTTCTGTTTGCTTAGAAACACTGTGTGTTTCTTGTGCTCCCTTTTCACTGCATCTCCAGGCAGCAGCAGCCAGAAAAGACTGAAATAGAGCTGGTAAATGTTAGGATTAGGATGGAACAGATGTCAGCATTAGTGCTGCTGTTTGTTAACTACCACCAAAGTCTAGGACATCGTTTGCAGAATGGATGTAAACAGTCCCATAGACTGTATCCAACCTTATAGGAATTGCATCTCTTCAGAAGTCAGGCAGAGTGGTTCTGGGAAGAGAGGCTTTCACAGTTGTACAAATGAACACCCACAGAAGAGGGAGGAAAAAGTTAAGTGAGATAGTCAGGTAGACAATAAATATTGAAAGCAGTCTGTAGCTCTGGCAAGGAAATTTGTTGATAGGCAGAGGAAAATGAAGTGGCTGTACACATCTGGCATGTAACATGAAACCAGATGTCACAGCCATAATGGCAATTAATGGGAAATAAAATAATATTCACTGCTGGAATGTGGATGCAAGTTGTTCAGGAAAGCTAGAAATTCAAGTACAGGTGGAGTATATTAATGATACTGAAGATTCTGAGGAAGGAAAGAAGTGATTGCATAAGTGAAATAGCTTTACTTTGAGTCAGGACAGCCAAAGGACCATAAACAGAGTTAGAGTGGATGGTAGCCTGCTATGGATTTTAGGAGCAGAGCTGTGGGAGATGTAACTAACACTGGAGAAATGTGGTTTTATGGAAGGTAAGTTATTGTCTATGAATCATAGAAATTGCAGTTCTTCTTAACTCAATATTTACAGTATCACCAAGAAGTAATGTTGCTTTAATACTGTAGCATTGTAGTAAGTGTTGATGACACTAGAGAAGGAATCATCACCAAAACAACTTCAGCTGTAGCAACCGCAAATTGGGAAAACTTACCTTTAAATAGAAATAAATAAATATGCTAAATGAGTAAAATTTACCGTTTCAAAGTAGTAAGCTGAAAAATTAAGAGTAAATTTGAGTGAATGCAGTGGACAAAGATGACTGAAGCAAGTGCTGCACAAGCAGAAGTTCCAGTTCAAGGCCTTGTGTGTTAAAGCCTTAACAGAGATAATTACAGTTAATATGCCAGGTTGGAAACTCTGGCAAGTCAGTCATCCTTCATGGAAGTCTCTGTTGAAGGAACTAACGGGATTTCTATGACCTTGTAGCTACCTGAGCTCTCCAAATTTGTGTCAGACCATTAAATAGCTTAATGCCAGTCAGAAGGAAACCAGATTTGATCCTTGTTATTAAACCAGGTCTTATGGCCTGTTATCCTGGTTCCTCAGTGATATTAAAATCAGAGCTGCTGCAGATCTCAATATTGCTTTTGTATTATTTCATATACACTTTCATAAATACTCCACATAGAAAGAAATCTCATAATTTGAAATAAAATTGTATAGAAAATGTCTTTATGATATATTGTTATGGAATTTGTGATCTCTCTGACGTATGTAAACCTATTCTTTTAATGAATATGTATAGTTTTTGTGTTTTGAAGCATCATTAATTCATCACAGTTGGCAGCCTGTTATTCTGTCCAGTTATATAGCTGATAAATATTCCAACACTATGACCCTGAGAACTGTGCTGCAAAGTACAAAACTGCTTTTAAAATACACTTTCTGCTAAGGTTTTACCAAACAGATTCCTCTCTTTCACTAAGAAGGGGCTGTGGAGAAATACATAGTCCCTGGAGAGAACCATTGAAAGATATCTTGATTCTATTAGTATTTGTAAACCAGAGGACAGACTTGGCTACTCTGGTACTTAGTGTTGTGGATGACCCTCTTTTATTACTACTTAATTTGACTTACCCTAATACAGCTTGCTATCCTGGAATACAGCATCCTTAGTCCTGCAGTGCTTAGGGGTACTGAGTAGTTAGAAAGTCTTATGTCCCCATTTGCAAAAATACACTGTGGTTTACCAAAGAGGAAAAAGAGGAATGAAACAAGACTGGTGTCTGTTCTGTTCAAGTGAGAAGTGTTACCTTTCTCATTACACTGCACACTAGAGTGTTTTGGTACTAAAGAGACTTGGTAACAGGATCTGTAGGAGCTGCAGTTCCTTATTTTCTATCGTCATTTAAATATTTGGTCACTCAAACTAACAGATCACCTCCTTATCCTCACTCAAGCCCGTACAAGAAACCTCATTTGTGCTGTGGATTCTCTGTAACATGTGTATGAACGTGTGTGAGATGCTATCACCTGCTATTTTTACTGAAGTCACTTCACCTGAGTAGTCTAGAAGAAAAATACTGTTCAGCATCTGAAGTTAAACACTGTGCAATTCTTTATTCTACAGAAAGATGTAGAAAATACTGTTTTGCTGGATGCCTTCTATTTCTACTGTTTGTAATATGTTTAATAGGTAGTAGTATACTAGGACATTGTTCTGAATTTTAAGGTTTCATTCAAAAATGACTGTTTCTGTGGTTGAGGGACATTCTTAAAGCTTTGCCTTTCTTCAAGGCCTGGACTGAAAACCAAGTGGCAGTTTATATTGTTGGCATCTTGCCCAGTTATCTTCCCAAAATCAGACTTTTCTGTTTAAGGTCTGGAGGATGTGTGCCTTTGCACACTATTCTTTGTTGTGTGCTGACTAAAGTATTGGAATTGCCAGTAAATGCAACAGGACAATCTCATCAGGATCGCCTCACAGGTTGATTATCTTGGCCATTGGAAGAATTCAATCATGGCAATATTCAGTGGCTTCTTGGCTCTCCAGTTACTACTGCCTCCCATAAGATATTTCAGTCCTCTGGATCTGTCACCATCTCAGAGTTGGAATCTTATTCTCACTGTATCCCTGATACCAGCTGTGAGAGCTCTGTCCCAGCTGAGCTGCTAACAGAACGGAGGCCATGCGTGAATCAGGAGTCCAGAGGCAAGTCTGCTGCCAGAGAACTATTCTGCAGCCATCTAGTTAAAAAAAGGCAAACCCATCTTTCTTCGCATTATATAAAACTGCAAACAGAGCAAATAATGATACTCGTCTGATTCCATCCACCATTCTCTCTTAAGGATTTAACCTGCTTGTCTTGGTACCACTTCAATCTGTGGTTATCGTGATCCACATTCAGTAAGGGCTTCAGCATAAACAGAAGGAAAAGAATCCTCTGAAATTACCTAATTAGCTAAACTGAAGCTGGACCTCTGTGGCTGACTGCAGCTCTCCTGACAGACTGGTGTGTTCTTGTGCTGCTGGCACCAGTCCTGCAGTAGCTCATTTTCTCCTTGTCACCTCAGCTGCCCTACAGCGTGTTCTTCCTGGGGACAACAGCTCTTCAGCCACTAACCTTGTCTTTGGCTTGGTGATACTTGTTTTTTGTGGCCTTTTAGAATCATTTTAGCAGTTCCAGGCTCTGTTGATAGCAATAGCATATTGTAGACATGTCCCCTTTCAGCAGAGCTGACACCTGCACTTCTCCCATATGAAACAGTATACATTTAGCTTGCAGAATTCAAAAATACAGCCACAGTCACATCATAGGAGACTTTACTTACTTTTATTCAAACTTCATCTTGTTTCAGTTCCAGAAAACAGTCAGAAAGCCTCTAGAAAACAGTCAGAAACACCTTTCAGCCCACTGCTTACCCATCACCCCTCTCTCTCACATGATACAGCACAGAAGTTTGGGGCAGTAAATTTTTTTTCTTTTTTCTGAGGCATGGTTGCAAAGATTATTCAGCATAAAATAACTGATGGACTGCTGTCCATATGTCATTGTCCTGGTCCTGGGGTTTTCATGTAAGTTGTAGAGTTGGGCAACAAAGGATTTTACTGCAGGAGGTGTGCTTTGTGTGCTGTTTGAGGCACCTCCAATTTCCATACCAGAGTAATGGCTGTATAGATACTGTTACAGAGATATTCTTGGCTCTGGTCCTGAATCATCAGTGAGGATTGTGGGTTTACTATTAAAAGAATAAGTGTTTCTTTAAAATCAAACCAGATTACTCTAAAGAAAGTGAAAATGACCAGAGCTCCAAGCCATCCTGTTTTTCCCAGGATTAGAAAAAAGCAGAGGTCATGGATTATGTTCTGTCACATCACTCTACTGATATTTTTCATGTTTCAGGCAGACGTCCAAAACTGGATACTTTTCCATAAAGCAAAAGCAGCAGCAGAGATGAAGTGGCAATAATAATGCGCTCATTATCAGTTGTTCCCACATCTACTACCTTAACGCTGCAACTGGGCATCTGTTGTGCACCTCTTCCTTTCTCCTACTCTTCGTCTCTATTAAGACATCAGAGGATTTGTATTTCTTCATAGTACAAATATATTTAGAGTATCTTTCAATTATCATAAAATGTCTAAAAATTTGCCTGACTTCATGCTATCGTGTCTTGAAAGGCAAGGAATTTAATTCTCTAGTTGTTCTAGATATGATCTAGGCAGGATCCAAGTACTCCTCAAACTGAGGTATCAGATTTTTGATATGCTGCTAGCCCACTTAAAGCAATCTGACTCTCTTAGATTGTGCAAGAAACAGTTGCATAAATCCAGAGATACATGTAATCCACAGTTCATGGGGTAAGTCCATTCTGCTGTCAGATGATGAACAGTTTTGACTGTTGGAACATGCCTTTTCCTCTTGAAATTCATGGTTCTTCCACATGTCTTTGATACAGGATATATGGCTTCAGTTGAGATACTGATCATAGCAAATCTGAGTGTAGGGGTAGCTTCAGCAAAACTCTAGCAATCGTTGGAGTGACTGGGGGGATGAACAGAGATCACAGCTCAGCAGTGCT
Organism: Ceyx cyanopectus; assembly: GCA_013401355.1. Classification (NCBI taxonomy): domain Eukaryota; kingdom Metazoa; phylum Chordata; class Aves; order Coraciiformes; family Alcedinidae; genus Ceyx; species Ceyx cyanopectus. The sequence continues at coordinate 25,624 of VYZU01065654.1, read as the reverse complement.
CTAGTTTCTGCTGTGCAGCAATAGAGGTCTTAAACCTTTACTGGCATAAATATTTCTCTCTTGTGGATCAGAGGGAAGCCAGGTCATAGAATCATAGAATGAATCCTAAGTCACCAGGTTATGATTTTCACAACAACAGAAAGATATATTGGTTTAATTAAAAGCAATCTCAATAGTTTACATTAAGATTCTATAACTTTTATTACATCGTTAACAAAGACCTGTTATTCCAATGTTTATCACATAGTTATTGCTGTTGACAGGATTAGCAAAATAGTGTTAACACATCCAATTATTTTATGAAACTCATCCTATGAAATTAGCAATATTAATATGCTCCTGTGTGTAAACCAGAGTGGGTGAAAATCTGGATTATTTGGGAATTTGAAATTTTAATTGCATTTGCAACAAAAGTCTTAGATGAAATATAGACACGAATTCTGTAGTAGTCAAGAGTTTCTGTTTCATCATCACTCCTGCATGGTGCCATCTTTCACACCACTACAAATAGTTGTTAGGACTTCGTTTTATTCCTTCTTGGCAAGTTAATGAGAGACAAGCCACTCCTGTTGGGCTCCAAGGCTAGAGTTTTCTTTTATGTCCTGTTGCACATCCTGATTCGATCACTGAAGGTGAGAACAAGATCCAAGCTAAATTCTTACTGGCTAAAGGTGAGAATGAAGGTCAAAGGACAGAAACAGTTCTTGTCCCTAACATAAAGCAAACCCTCGGGTACATTTGAGAACTGCTGGTTTGTGATCAGGGCTATTGCCTTTTTCTCCTCTCTTCCCAGCATCTATAAACTGTTTCTCAACAATATTTGTAAGAAGTTTTTGCTGTTGGGAAAGAGTATGGCAAGGCTGTGATTCTACACCTACTTATAGTGCTTGAGCCTCAAGTTCTCACTACAGAATGTTCTTGCTTACACCATTTCCACAAGGCTGCAGGAGTTTTGTCATGAGGGCAGTCCTACCTTTCTCTTAATTGCTCAAGACATGTTCAACAAGCTCATTGTTATAAAAATGCTCTGGAAGC
>VYZU01065654.1:8004-22610 GCA_013401355.1 Ceyx cyanopectus | reverse complement strand
ACTGGATCTTCTTACAACTGCTCATGAGACAAGCAGGACACAATCGGACCACAGTAAAAAGGGAAGTCCTTTTTTAAATCCAGGAAGACCTGGATTCTTAGTTTATCCCACCCCTGATAGTAGAAAATGTATATCCTTCAGAAGTCCAGGATACTCTGGGTTTTACCTATCACATCCTTGCTCTTGTCCTCCATTGCAGTAGGCAAAATGTTACATTTCCAGGCTCCAGTCTGCCCTGGAACCCTTGCCCCTTTTTTAGGGCAGAACATGTTAACTTCAAACCAGTCCTCTACATGCTTTATCTTTTTATCTTGTATTCTGTTCTGGCTGTCTGCATCTTTCTGTTCTCATAAACCATAAGTAGAGGGAAGAAGCCTTTGTACAGGCCTTCATGCAGGGTAATAATTTATTTCTATGGTTTGGGTTTTTCAGACAAGAAGCCCTTCTTGCTGCCATTAGTGAAAAAGATGCCAATATTGCTCTGCTAGAACTTTCATCCTCTAAGAAGAAGACCCAAGATGAAGTGGCTGCACTGAAACGAGAGAAGGACCGTCTCGTTCAACAGCTCAAGCAGCAGGTGGGTAGCAGAAGGCTAGGAAAGAAACCAGTTAATACTCTGGTGAGAGATTATTATCTTGATTTATGTATCATTCTGTCATATTCTGAGATAGAAAGCACATATATAATGATTTCTAACTAGGTACCAGTCATGAAGCCTGTAAAACATGGTGGGAAAAGAAGTCTCACTGCCAAGGGAATTTTCTTTGCGTCACTGCCCGAGCAGTTAAAAGTGGGATAGTGTGAATGAAAAGGTTGTTGGTTATTAACTTCTACAGGCACAAATAACCACAGATTCAGGGAAAAGTCCTTCTCTTGGTGCTGTTTTCTTCCCTAACAAGGAAAATTCACCTTGGTAAAGCTCAAACATGAACTTGTTGCACCACATGGTACTGTTGTGATTTCTAATCTGCGACAGGAGTTTAGGAATGTCAGTTACTGCAGTGGAATCTGGAAGGTCTCATGCTTGTGAGGAGACTGATCATTTCCCTAGTGCTCACCTTTCCCAGTTCCAAGATATTCTTGTGTTGGCATAACACAAAAGGCATGTTTCTTACCAAGTGTTTAATATTGTGTTTTAATATTGAATATAATGTGAAAAAATACATTGCAAATGAAACACAGAGGAAGGAAAAGGTATCACTGGCAATATGAGGTTTAGGATTGAAAAATCTCTGTAGATTTTTCACTTCAGCACTTCTGGTGAGTTTTTCTGAGTTATTCCCTAGCCACCTTCTGTGTAACAGCACACATGCTGCTGCCAATCCAGTATCAGCTTCTTTAGTACCACCATTTTCATCTTTATGAAGTTTTTTTTTGTGTGCAGCTTTTCATCTGTCAAACATGAATTGAAGACAGTAAGAGAAAACCTGGTTTTCTTTCTGATAAGTGATTTCTCTGCTTCTTCCTTGGGAAACACAAATAGGTCATGAATATTGGCCATGTATTTTTAAGATAAAAATTACTTAAAGTTTAATTTTAGAACAGTAATTTTGATTGTTATTGACCAGCTTCAAACTGAACAGGAGGTATAATTTATAGTATTGTATTACTTCTGAGCAACAGTTTTAATTACTTTCACTTGTCAGCCAGATGACCCCCTACTAAAACATAATTCAGGGGTTGTCACTGCAATGTAACCTACTTATTTTCTTCATGTAAATGTCTATAGGCTTTAACATACATTTACCATGGTATGCTCATTAGAGCTACAAAGACAATGATGGGACTCAAACATCTTTTGTGAGGAAAGGCTGAGAGCCCTGGGGCTGTTTAGCCTGGAGAAGCTCGAGAGGGGATCTTATGAATGTTTACAAATCTCTGCAGGGTGGGTGTCAAGCAGGAGGGGCCAGTCTCTGTTCAGTGGTGCCCTGTGAAGGGTGAGAGAAGGTTGCGAACAGAAACACAGAAAGTTCTACCTCAACATGAGGAAAAACTCTCCTGTGAGAGTGACAGAGCCTGGCAGAGGCTGCCCAGGGAGGTTGTGGAGTCTCCTTCTCTGGAGACTTTCCAGACCCACTTGGATCTGTTCCTGTGTGGGCTGCCCTGGGTGACCCTGCTCTGGCAGGGGGTTGGATTTGATGATCTCCAGAGATCTTCCAATCCCTCCCACTCTGATTAATTCCAAGAGAAGATGAGGCTGGATTGTCAGTTCTAGCTCTTTCGTGCCCCCTGCCCTTCCCAGTTTCTTTCTGATTATCCTTTGTGAGTAGATGGAACAATCTGTATTGTTTTGTGGTGCAGGGTTTCTGCTAAGAAATGGTGTATATTTAATGTATGTGTTGAGATTGTGATTATCTGTAATGACTTAAGTTTCAGTTAGGTGATCTCTTTAGCATTGTTACAGCTTGTGATTATTTTTCAGTTCTGGTAAGTCATACAACATGACATGCTGTTTCTAAATGGACATGTCCTCAAGGATGCCCTTCTGAGTGCTTTTTGGTATAGGTGTGGGATACTTAATTTCCCAAATAAACTAAAACTGAAAAGGAGATGAATTTGACATTGTTCTTGCTGTGAAGTGAGACCAGGTCTAAGCTGGTGTTGGAGCAATAGTCCTTTTTTGAAAAAATAATTGGAATATCTAAATGCCTTTGAAGTTTCTGGTTTCAAAACTGCCATCATCTATAAAGACTTCTCATTGCTTAATATTGTCATCATAGAAAAAAAGAATTTAAAGTAGAAAATAATCTCTTGAACACATCTGTGCTATGAGTGATGAGTAATATAAATACAACCTATACGTAAGAAGCATAAATATCAAATCACAGATAATGGGGCTGCAAGGTGTATTTCAGTGCATCCCCAATGCCTGAGGCAGAATGTATATTTATATATAAACAATCTAAACTATATGTAAACCTTACCTGAGAAATATTTATTTGACCTAATAGGTTTGAAACATCCACCCTAAAATCTATCCTACTTCTTATCCTACATCACCTTTTATGCTTTTTTTGTGTGCCACTTTCAACACACTGAATGAAAAGCTCCTCAGAGTTACTCATAGAATCATAGAGTCATAGAATTGTCAGGGTTGGAAGGGATCTTAAAGCTCCTCCAGTTCCAACCCCCTGCCAAGGGCAGGGACACCTCCCCCTAGAGCAGGTTCCTCAGAGCCCCATCCAGCCTGGCCCGAGAAACTTCCCAGGATGGGGCTGCCCCCACCTCTCTGGGCAACCTGTGCCAGTGTCTCAGCACCCTCATGGGGAAGAAATTCTTCCTCATGTCTGATCTGAATCCACCCATCTCTAGTTTTAATCCATTCCCTCCAGTCCCATCACTACCCGACAGCCTAAAAAGTCCCTCCCCAGCTTTCTTGGATCCCCTTCAGATCCTGGAAGCCACCATAAGGTCTCCACAGAGAGAGATCATGGGACAGTAATACTCACCAAGTCTATTAAGTTGTAGGATCTGAAAACATGTTTACTTTTTTCAGTACAAATAGTTTTGGTATGTACTTTTCCTGCATCAATTCAAATCATACCAATGTTGACAGCTCCAGAAATATGAGATGGGTCAGAAGAGAAGGCTGTGAGATTTTACAGGATCCTCATGACCAATATAGTCAAAGGGAATCTCATTTTTCAACATGCTTTGCAAATAATCTGTGTACTTGGCCTTTGTGGTCCTCTTCAGTTATTAGAGGTCAACAGCCTCACATTTTGGAACAAACCAACTGTGCTGCTTCATCAGTTTAAACTCTCTCTATATGGACCCTTTTCTGCATCTTGAGAACAAAGGTCCAAGTGTTCTTGCCAGCTCCACAGGACTGTATAGCATTTCAGGAACTTCCTAGACGTTTAACTGTAATTCCTAAATTTACAGTAGAAATTGTGAATGAAAAATCTTTCAGACTTGCAGCTGTATTGAACACAGCTGTTCAAGAAAGGCAAGTGATGCCAGCTAATTAAGATCATAGATTCACAGAATGCCTTGTGGATGCCATCCACAGCTCTTCCCTTGTCCACTGAGGTAGGCACTCCATTGTAGAAAGCCACAAGATGGATGAGGCAGGACTTGCCCTTAGTGAAGCCCTGCTGGCTGGCTGATCATCTGCCTCTCCTCCATGTGCCTTACCAGAGCTCCTAGAACAATCTGCTCTAGGATCATCCCAGGCACAGAGCTGAAGATGACAGCTTGGTAGTTCCCAGGGTCCTTCTTTCTGCCCTTTTTAAAAATGGGTGTAATGTGTCCCTTCTTCCAGTCACCAGGGACTTCACCTGACTGCCAGGAGTTTTTGAATATAATGGAGAGTGGCTTGGCAGCTACATCAGCCAGTTCTGTCAGGACTACAGGGTGCATCTCATCTGGTCCCATAGGCTTGTGTATGTTCAGGGTCCACAGACACCTTTCAGATCTTCTGAAGGACTTTGGAAAGTGGTTCTGGAGCCTAAAAATATATTCAAACCTTCAGATTCAGAGCTGGGATCCTGACTTCCATAATTTCTTCCTTCTGCATCTAAAGTTGTTGCAGAACTTTTGAGTTCTCTGGTATTTTGGTCCATCCCATTTCTAGGAAATGTGCTTAGACTTTGTGGTGGGAAAGCAGCTCTCTCAGTTGACTAAAAGATTCCTCTTTCCATTTACATGGGAGGCAAATATAAGTGCTGAGTAGTACTAGGAGTGGGTGGTTTGTGTGAAAAGTTGGGTGTGCTGTGGTAGATGCCATAGGCCTGATTGCTGGATCTCCCTGCAAACTGGAGCCTCTGACAGGAATAACACTTGAGGAAAGCAGTGTTCTGACTACACTGCAATAGGGAGTGTGAATGGATCTCAGATTATGCCACCTCACTGCTTGTGATAGTTGCTGTGATAGCTGCCACTGTTAACAGGCTGATTTACTGTTGTCCTTTTGTAAAGCATGAAAAGATGCAACTCTTTCTCAAAATAAACGCTCGTTCTACTGATGAGCCTCAATTTGCTTCTCTAAAAAAATGAACATTCCAACTTCTCCAACCCTGAGTTTTCAGGTCATTTTATAATTTATTTTAAAAACTTGGGGAAGACATAAGGAAAGCTTCTACAGCTTCTGGAAGGCTGTATGATTATTCCTTGCATTAACTTCCCTTTCTTCCTTCACAACACTGTCACGTTTCTTGGTGCTTGCATGGCAAGGGGATTGCTGTGCAAGAGACAGGAGGAATCCTGCCAAAGACATTTTGGTTCTTTAATTTCTTTAAGTATGTGTATTAAAGTTCGGATGAAGAGAGGCATTTTGGAAAGAGGATATGGCATCAATGTTGTTTTAATTTAGAGTTTCTAGGCTCTGAATTGCAGGAATGTGCTTCACTATAGAGACCATTTCCTAATGAGGCACTCTGCATTTACCAGGCTTTCCAGTAAATGGAGCTGCCTGTTTCATATTGGTTGTCAGGTTGGATGAGGGATTTCCTCTATCATTGGAAAGGCAGGCCAATGGCAGGGCGAGAGTCACCAGCTAATGTGGTCCCAATTTACTCCCTCCCAGAGCACTTTGTGAGCAGCTCATGGAGAAGCAGTGGCTGGTAGGCTGCTTCACCAGAGGGGGCCAAGGCTGATGCAAGAATACAGAGCTGAAGGTTGTCTAACAAAATCCAGATGTAGTGTGGCAAGCAGCAGCCACATGCCAGACAGAAGCCCACATGACATGTGTCATGCTGGAGCTGATGGAGACCCAAGGAGCTTTGGCCTGTGTTGTGGCCACCACTCTTCTGTTAGAAAATAGCCTGCTTGCCATTTATTCCTCTCCTTGTCAAGATAAGTTTTAATGGTCAGTATGGTTATTTTGTTTTAAACAGAGCAAAGCACTACTGTGCAGCTTGGTTCTGAAGAGAAGGTGTATCTGAATGGGCTGAGGTTTTCCTCTCTGTGGACTTTGAGTCTTAAGTGTTTGAGGTTTTCTTCTAGGATCTGCCTGGAGCAAAAACTGTTGCTTTCTGTGTTTGTCCAGTGTTTAGCACAGCCAGGCCTGACTTGACCAACATCTCTAGGCACTACAATGCCATAAGTGATAAGTAATAGTGGGGACATTTTTTAGGAGGCTCTGAACCATATAATTCTCTTTTTTTTTTTTTTTTTCTGGGAGCTTGGAGTGCTGTGCAATTGAATTGTTTGTAAATCACTTCACAGAAATCATAGCAATGTCTGGGTTGAAAGGGACCTCTGGAGCTCATCTAGTCCAACTCCCCTGCTTCTCACAGGGACATCTGCAACTAGAGCAGGTTGCTCAGAGCCTCCTTAAGCCCCACCTTGAATGTCTCCAGGGTATTAATACATAATGTTTCATAATTATTCCCAATTCTTTTATAATATTCCATAGCAAAAGTTAGAATGAACTAGCTTGATTCAGTGTTATTGATGCTGGGTTCTCAAAAACTTTCATTTTAAGTGGTGTTACTCCAGGTTAGATTAATCCTGGATACATTTTTATTATTTTGCCTTTTCCTAAATATAAGTAATTTGCAGATCAATTCCTCAGTCTTTTAAGAACATGGTGAGTCTCAGTCCTACACTTGAGCATGCTCACAGAACCACCCAGCTTAAGCTTTCTCCACATATTTCTTAAATCCATATTTTCTTCTATCACACAGATTGTTAATGAAAAACACTGAAGAGTACTGGGGTCAGGACACAGCTTCACATAACCCACTTCATTTTTCAGCTATACCTGTAATCTGTTCTTAAAGAATATTAGTGAAGTAGACCTTCAGTCTTGAGAAGTCTTTTCTGTGGTTCATCTGTATTTAGCATTCTAGTGTTACTGTGCCTCTCTTACTGCAATTTAATCTCATTAATACTTTATCTGTTATGAACATAGAAGAAAAAACAAACCACAACTATTTCTTTTCACTTTTTAGTAGCTTTTTTGGTTTACACAGAGACATCTCCTCTGTGTTTTTCTCTAAACAGGGCAGTCTCAGTTCTTCCAGTTTTCATGTGTGTGTTTTCTAGCTACCTTATCATTTCAGTTTGTTCTTTCTTAGATTTTAAAGCTCAAAATGAGGCCTTTCTTTAGCTGAATTTATTCATAAAGCATGTCATGAGACAGTGTCAGAAACCTTACTGGAGTCTTGCAATACCTCCTAAGTTCCAAAGAAGAACCATTAATAGCTTTCATTAGAGTAGATAAACTCTTTCCTAGTATGGTATAGTCAGAGCTAGAAAACTTTTAAGACATCTGATTTTATTTATTTTTTTTTGAATACTATCTCATTTGTTCTTTTCCTTTTCTGGACTAAAATGGTATTATTTGAGTATTTAAACAAATTTTGTTAATCACCTAGCACTTTCAGCTTCTCCATGAGAAGCCATGAGCACTTTCAGCTTCTTAGCTTTATTATTTTAATTGAGTAGAAGATAAACATTTGTCCTCAGCTTCCTTTTCATTTGAATGTACATCTCTGGTGTCTGCTTTTTCTCCCTTAGTGCTTCCACTTCATGTGGTCCCTCACCTTTCTTGTTCTTGCCATACACACTCTTGCTGTTTGCTTATACTTAACTTGGTGAAAAGAGCTCCTTTCTATTTTTGCAAAGGGAGATAAGAAACCTTATGCTGTTGAAAGTATGGATTATGCGGTCAGCTCGCTTGCCACTCAGAGCAGTCTTTAGTCCTTGTCATTCCCTTCCACTTCTGTAGCCTCATCGTGATCATTCCTTCCTCTGTGGGCCAGCATGAGTTTGAGAGGCCATTATGTACCATTCCCATAAATTGAGAGGAATTATTTGGTGATGACTAGTAGTATTAATAGTTAGCATTTATGCAATATTTAATATATATTTAATCTAGCTGTGGAAGTCCCAAAGCTGTTTTCTCTGTGCTACTTTGTGCTTCTTCCCTGCAAAGATTTTGGCTGGTTTTCCTTATGGGGCCAAGGTACTGCAAAGATTTGTTTCTCAAGTAAATGTGGTTCATGGGATCATGAGGAAAAGGAAAGAATTTTAGATTCCAGAATAGCTTCTCCCCCCAGAAATGCTATTTTTCCACTGTTACTTGTTTCCCTGGAAACCCTGCACACTGACACCTAACACTCCTCTGCTGTGCACTTTTCCAAGCTGAAGTTCCACTGGTTGGAGTAATTTCTGCTTGTAACAGGAGACTGTAAAGCAGGTCGGAGGAGACTGACAGGCAGGCGTTTTCCTCTTTCTGCCATGGCTGTATCAGGGTGACCACACTCCTGGCAGTTTCTATTACCACCCTTCCTGATGCAAGAATACAGATTCTTTGAGGCATGCAGTTAGTCTTTGCTTTGCCTTAGCTGCCCTGTTTTGAAACCATGACTGATGAGAGTGATTACTTTGTAAGCAAAGAAATGTATTTTTTAGCTGATGTGGATACAGTCACTGCAGGTAATAATTGCAGTAGTGCTATTTCTCTGACTGAACTCTTGTTGTTCTCTGAGAGCATCTGAGAGGTCCCAGCAGTGTGGTGGTGCCCATCGAAGTTTAGTGTTTGGGACGTGTTTGAATTTACTGGCTTTAATGTACAAAGGTGCCAAAAGATAGGGTTTTTATGGCATATTCTTAGCTGTACTGACTGTAGCTGCCATATGTGTGAGCAGGCAGAAGTGTGGGAAATCACTCTGTACACTGCCTATTCAGGAAGCTATTGGACTAGAAACAGGGGAAACTTCTGGCTAAAGGGAACATATATCCACTGCCCCTTGGCCCTGCTGCAAACAACCATGGCTCTGTGCTTTCTGTATGTGGCCTAATTTTTCCCCAAGTTCAGCATCAGTTTTCTAAAACCTGTTTCAGTCTGTCAGAAACATTCCTCTATTAATGGATTGTATTAATATTTTAATATTGTTATTTTACAGCTTTTTAATTCACTAAAATTTTGCACGCATACACAGAAATTAACTGGATAGTTGCTGACAGCATCTACTGCCACTTTTACAATATCTTTTGTAATCTCAAGGATTACAAACTCTCTAGTAAATTATTTAACCACCATTGTCTCTAACTAGAAAATCAGAATTTCTGGACAAGTCTAGGTTAGCAGCTGAGACACCTTCTATCCCATTTCTGTAAGTGACAACCAACCTACTAGTGCTTGGTATCAGTTAAAACTGTTAAGACCACACTGGGAGGGAGGACCAGGCTTGTTAGTGGTACTGTAGAATCACAGAATGGTTTGGGTCCTTAAAGGAGGACCTTAGAGATTGTCTAAGGCTTGATTTCTCCAGAAGACTGCCTAGAAAATCTATTTTTGGACCTAAAAAATAGTAGTTCTTTAGTCTGTGAATAAGATTTCTGGATGTTAGTCCAGTATAGATCTAGACCATGTCATTTCATGTCACAGTTGTACCATGTGGTGGCTTTCTGTAGCTACTGCAGCACAAGCCACTGATCTGCTAGGCATTGCTTTTCAGTTAAAGAGAATATATTAGATCAGGTCTTTCCAATACATTCCTCCAGTAGAGCATTTACATATTTGTTTCTACGAGACTTCTGTGCTGCAGATTTTATGTGAAGAGCAGTGACCCCTCCTCAATCTCTGGCAATCTGTGTTGGCTGCTGAGTTTGTGGGATCAACATCAAATCGCGGGCTCGACAGAAAGAGCAGCTTAAAAGAGCTCAGGATGGCCAATAGTTGCTCTTTCAAGGAGTAAAATGATGGGCACAGCTTCTTATGCTGAACTTGCCCTGTTGGTGGGATAGCTGGGAAGGATCCGTGCACAGCAGCAGGATGTGCCTCAGAGGTAAAAAATCTGAGGCTTTCTGACAATTGGTTCTGTGGCTGGGTTGGTTTGGCACCACTCTTTTGGTATTTGAATGGCTGAACTGGAAAATACAGGGAATTTATGATTACATTTACATCTCATCATTGTATAGGGAACTCTGAAGTTTTGTTGACAGAGAGGGTCCCACTTCAACACGGAAATAATCTTGATGAGATAAACCCATGAATGTATTTTTTCGTGAAGAGACAAGAATTTCAGATACAGGCAGATTTCTAATGATTTGTTTGAACTCAGCAAAAATCCTGTGGTTTTCCAAGACAAATGTGTAACAATCCTTACTGATATTTTATTGATTAGATACAACTCTTTCTGTACTAAATCACTGCTGTTCATTTGGGCACTGTCTGTAAGACACATGTCCCCTTTACCTCATCTTCATTCAAAAGGTGCTAACTTGGTACAGCATGCTTACCTGATCATACCTTTATTGGCATTATTTCTCATGGAACACCCAGTACACTGAACAGCTTCACACTGAAGCTAAAAAGCAAGGTGCTATTTGTGGTTCCTCCCTTAGATGAAAAGCCTAATGAGCTTGTTGCTTTAAGCACTGTCTTCTATAAAAAGTGATTCAAATATTCCTCGTCAGTAGAAAGGTAGTGGCATAAATCTGAAGAGTTTTACCAGCTTCAGTATTGGTTTTAATTGGTGTAAGATTTGTANTCTGAGAGCATCTGAGAGGTCCCAGCAGTGTGGTGGTGCCCATCGAAGTTTAGTGTTTGGGACGTGTTTGAATTTACTGGCTTTAATGTACAAAGGTGCCAAAAGATAGGGTTTTTATGGCATATTCTTAGCTGTACTGACTGTAGCTGCCATATGTGTGAGCAGGCAGAAGTGTGGGAAATCACTCTGTACACTGCCTATTCAGGAAGCTATTGGACTAGAAACAGGGGAAACTTCTGGCTAAAGGGAACATATATCCACTGCCCCTTGGCCCTGCTGCAAACAACCATGGCTCTGTGCTTTCTGTATGTGGCCTAATTTTTCCCCAAGTTCAGCATCAGTTTTCTAAAACCTGTTTCAGTCTGTCAGAAACATTCCTCTATTAATGGATTGTATTAATATTTTAATATTGTTATTTTACAGCTTTTTAATTCACTAAAATTTTGCACGCATACACAGAAATTAACTGGATAGTTGCTGACAGCATCTACTGCCACTTTTACAATATCTTTTGTAATCTCAAGGATTACAAACTCTCTAGTAAATTATTTAACCACCATTGTCTCTAACTAGAAAATCAGAATTTCTGGACAAGTCTAGGTTAGCAGCTGAGACACCTTCTATCCCATTTCTGTAAGTGACAACCAACCTACTAGTGCTTGGTATCAGTTAAAACTGTTAAGACCACACTGGGAGGGAGGACCAGGCTTGTTAGTGGTACTGTAGAATCACAGAATGGTTTGGGTCCTTAAAGGAGGACCTTAGAGATTGTCTAAGGCTTGATTTCTCCAGAAGACTGCCTAGAAAATCTATTTTTGGACCTAAAAAATAGTAGTTCTTTAGTCTGTGAATAAGATTTCTGGATGTTAGTCCAGTATAGATCTAGACCATGTCATTTCATGTCACAGTTGTACCATGTGGTGGCTTTCTGTAGCTACTGCAGCACAAGCCACTGATCTGCTAGGCATTGCTTTTCAGTTAAAGAGAATATATTAGATCAGGTCTTTCCAATACATTCCTCCAGTAGAGCATTTACATATTTGTTTCTACGAGACTTCTGTGCTGCAGATTTTATGTGAAGAGCAGTGACCCCTCCTCAATCTCTGGCAATCTGTGTTGGCTGCTGAGTTTGTGGGATCAACATCAAATCGCGGGCTCGACAGAAAGAGCAGCTTAAAAGAGCTCAGGATGGCCAATAGTTGCTCTTTCAAGGAGTAAAATGATGGGCACAGCTTCTTATGCTGAACTTGCCCTGTTGGTGGGATAGCTGGGAAGGATCCGTGCACAGCAGCAGGATGTGCCTCAGAGGTAAAAAATCTGAGGCTTTCTGACAATTGGTTCTGTGGCTGGGTTGGTTTGGCACCACTCTTTTGGTATTTGAATGGCTGAACTGGAAAATACAGGGAATTTATGATTACATTTACATCTCATCATTGTATAGGGAACTCTGAAGTTTTGTTGACAGAGAGGGTCCCACTTCAACACGGAAATAATCTTGATGAGATAAACCCATGAATGTATTTTTTCGTGAAGAGACAAGAATTTCAGATACAGGCAGATTTCTAATGATTTGTTTGAACTCAGCAAAAATCCTGTGGTTTTCCAAGACAAATGTGTAACAATCCTTACTGATATTTTATTGATTAGATACAACTCTTTCTGTACTAAATCACTGCTGTTCATTTGGGCACTGTCTGTAAGACACATGTCCCCTTTACCTCATCTTCATTCAAAAGGTGCTAACTTGGTACAGCATGCTTACCTGATCATACCTTTATTGGCATTATTTCTCATGGAACACCCAGTACACTGAACAGCTTCACACTGAAGCTAAAAAGCAAGGTGCTATTTGTGGTTCCTCCCTTAGATGAAAAGCCTAATGAGCTTGTTGCTTTAAGCACTGTCTTCTATAAAAAGTGATTCAAATATTCCTCGTCAGTAGAAAGGTAGTGGCATAAATCTGAAGAGTTTTACCAGCTTCAGTATTGGTTTTAATTGGTGTAAGATTTGTAACTGGTGAGGTGATAGGTGATGTCAGTTGTGCTCCAAAAACTTATAAGGAGAAGGTAAAGTCAGAGATATGAGGTGACTGGTTGGGTTCTTAAACTAAATATGTGGAAGGTTTCAAGTAGATTACAGATCAACAGTTGTATGATTTAATATGTCAACGATGTGTTCTTTGCTTGAAGGAGAATTGTGCACCTAGAAACACGTCATGAAAATTAATGATCTATAAGATAGAATATATTGCATGTTTGGGATTTTACTGTGTTATTTGGGGAGTAACATAATAAATCAGTGGGTTTTTTGCTTGAGAAGAGAAAAGTACATGGTCTGCAACAGAGAATTTTAATCCCCAGCATCTTAAAAATTGATAATGGAAAAGTTAAGTCTTAACTGTACAGAATGAATTTAAGCTTCAGTAAATAGTGAGCTGTTGATAAACAGTGATCTCAGGTATTTTTGAACTTATGCACTGAAATACCTCTCAGTCTACAGATTATTTTTTTTTCTCATCCACTCTGTTAAGCTCCTTAGAATTCTGAAAATACCTTTTTTGAAACAATCTGATGGAGCTTAGTCCAGCCCACTATATCTCAACCTAATGAATGGGTAATGCAGGGGAAAATACAAGTTTCATGTTGCAGTTGGAAATCTAAGATATATGCTGTCAATTATGACAGTATTTCTTGATACTAACCTTCAATTAATTTATGTCCCAAGTTGTGGGAATTGATAGTGTATCAGGTTTATCAAAAGTAGACATAGATTTTTTAAATTAGGCATCAGTTACTGTGGTTTCTTCACATAGATAGGTGCTGATGGCTGCAGAATCCCCTCAGTTCTGTTAAATTCATGGTGTTATGTTTTAAAGAATCTGTCTTAAAATTACCATTAATGCTTTGGTGCTGAATAAATGATGCATTTTTCTCCTTAACAAGTACATTCTGTTTTCTTCACTTCTTTTCTAAGATGAAAACCAAAGAAAAGATGTGTAGTTTTTCCCTAGAGGCAATGTTTTTGCCACTTGACAGTTGTGAATGGGTGTAGGGATGGAGATTCTTTTGCTGGCTGCTAACCTGGGGAGCTGTGAGGAGGCTGGTACCAGCTGCCAGCTCTGAAAGACTCAAGATGAGAAAGCTGAGACTGATGGAGCTCCTGCTTCCAGTCCCTCCCTTGCCTGAGGGTCTGTGGATGAAGCTGGCTAACAGGAGGCAGTGACTTTGGCAGATCTTCTTTAGGACAGTTGTGTTTTGTTGTCTCTGAGCAGAACTGTGTCAAAGACAAACTAAAGGAATGGTTTCTGTCTGCCTTTCTTTGCCTTAAATGTGGTACCAAAGATTTCTGTCTCTTCTGTACCAAGAAATGCTTTTAGAAATTAGTCCAAGATTGTGTGTAAAGACAAAATAAGTCTTAAACTTTGTTATCAAAATATTCCTGTCTTATTTTATTTAGTATAATCAAACATTTATCATGTGGGTATAACATGAATGTGCTGGTTAAGCATCCTCAGTTTCAAATAGGGCTAAGTTTTTACCTTTGCAGTAACTCGCTGAACAATTTTTTGTTGTCAATAGTACAGATGAACATTAGGCTTTTAACTTCCATAAGGTTTAGTTTAAAAATGTATATTAAACTAGGATCACAGTACTGGTGCTGGGGGAAGTCATGGTCTTTTGTCTTGAATACAGCCCTGGTTAAATGACAGCCATTTTATTATAGGGTTTAGTCCCTTTGAGCACAACTTTACAGTCACAGAACTTAGTCTTTTGTTCTCTTTCTTTCTGTTTACCACCAATTCATGTCTGTCTTGGTGTGAATACAAATATTTCCTGTAGATGAGCAAACAAAAAATAAATGGAGCTCTTAAGCTGACTACAGCAAAATTCTTCTTAGAATCTGAACAACAAGGTATCTCTTAGTTTTGCAGTGGAAACAACTCTTTTAAACACTCAATGTACCACACTCAGTTCTTTTAGTAGTTTAAGAAATTACTCCTTACTTTTCTCACATTAGTCTGAAATGTAACTGTGGTTTCTGATGCCAAGCCAGTGTGCCCTCCATCTTCAAAACACTAGTAGATAGAACCTTGGCTTTGCCTCCTTTTTACAGCTAGCAACCCAAACTCCTGCCAACTGCTGACATAAATGGTGTTGAAAA
>VYZU01065651.1:13651-25685 GCA_013401355.1 Ceyx cyanopectus | reverse complement strand
TTAAAAAAAAATTTTAAAAAATCCAGCAGATGTCCCATATAAGTGTCTGTTTGCTAAAACTACAGTGGGTTTTTTTTCAGCTTTCAGAACATCTGTCCTGTATTTCATTTGCCACTTTTGCAGGGTGCAAATAACAGCAGGCAGACAGACCTATTAAAAATGTAAGAGCTATTCCAGTAAATCAGTTAGTTTGCAGTAAATCAGTTAGTTTACTATTACTGAAGTTCTGTATGAAGTGAGTCTTGCTGTTGGCAGAACAGGATTTTGTAATAAATAATACAAAATATCTGTTTTTTAAAAGGGATTTTGTAAAGAGACTTCAACAATAAATGATTTAATGGTACACATGATGATCAATGGAGCTGTCTTGTTGCATCTCAGAACACTGAAAATTCTGGTGTACATAGAATCCTAGAAGGACCTTTGCCTTTTATTATTACTAATAGCTGACAATGTTTTTGAAAATGTGGAAATCTGAGCTTCTAGAGCTTGTGCAGAAGAGTGAATTATCTCTCCCTACTGAAGGCTGCAGTAGCATCAAGTGAAATACAATCTGGTCAGCAGTCATCTACCTAGATGGGCAAAGATCCTTAGCAACTTAGAGTGTGCAAAGGAGATGATTGTCCACTGCACATGGGGGCCACAGTAGAGAATAAGATGGGCACACAGGAGAGAGCATCTCAGAAATAGATGGGGTCCACCAAATAAATTTCCTCTTTCCAGAGAAGGACAGAAACAAAGGTGTGTTAAGACTAGGGGAAGCTGCACAAAGTAGGAAGAAGACATGTTATCCCATATCCAGCCCACCCCTCTGTCATAACCTGTTGCCATCAACAGACATTGATATGCCAGAATCTCCTAGATGTGGCTCTGCTCTCCTCTCAGATACTGAAGTTACATGTGTCCTGCAGGTTGGCTCTACCTTGTCAGTCATGATAAGGAAAAACTTCCAATCTCTTCCAGTCCAGAACATTCTTAAAGTTCTCAGATTCTCCCACATTCACCTACTACATTATACTGTCTAAACTGTATTCAACAGCATTTTCATCAGTGCCAAATATAAATTTAATATAAAATTCCTACATTTATTCTGCTTATACATCTAAGGACCATACTCATTCTATCAGATTCTTTCCTCATCCTTGTTTGCTACTCCTTTAGTTTTTTGTCATCTGCATATTTTGAATATAAAGGTGTTCTTTTTTTTTTTTCTAAACTGAAAAAAGCTACTTAAAAGACAAAAACCAGGGTCCAGTCCCAACACAAAATCATTACAAACACCTCCACTCAATTATAGTCTTCTGTTTAGAAGTGAAAATAAAAATTGGAATTTGCATGCAAAGCAAGGCCACAAAAAGAGTAGGTCTTGAAAGTTCATGGATGGATAATCACATCAGAAAGATCTCTAGGAAAAAGCCTGCAGTAATAGAGGAAAGGAGTGATAACCAAAGAAAACTACATTTCAATCACCATAAAATATCAGGGTGGTCAAACAGCATCTGGGATTATGGAAACCAATTAAGGGAAAAATTAGTGGGGCCATTTTTCCAGGAGGATGTTGTGGTCTTACACCTAAATGAATACTTCATCTTTCAGAAAGATTGTTTCCATTTGAGTAAGTCAGGGCACAGATGCTGGTTTGTAAAATGAGTGTAAAGAAATGCAACTTACTTAATTCCCAAGGTGGAATTAAAACTCATGGAGGTTAATGCACCTGGGTCAGATGGCCTGGAACAGCGTACATCCTATATGCTGAATGAACTGGAATGGAAACTGCAAAGCTTTTTAAATGAAATTAACAAGTTCAGAGGTTGTGCCATATAAGTAATAAATAGTAAAGGAAGTCTTCATGACTAGAAGGGGAAAAAGTAATTTAAGCAACAACAGGCCAATTAGTCGGAATTAGTGGCATAAGAGATTAGAGAAAAAAAAAAGAATAGAATCATTGAATCATTTAATTTGGAAAGCACCTTTAATATGATTAACTATTAAACTAGCACTGCCAAGTCACCACTAAACAATGTCCAATTGCAACATCTGCACATCTTTTAAATACCTCCAGGGATGGTGACACAATCATTCCCCTAGGAACCCTGTTCCAATGCTTACAACTCTTTCAGTGAAGAATTTTTTTCCTAGTGTCCAACCTAAACCTCCTCTGGCACGACCTGAGGCTGTTTCCTCTTGTCCTGCTGCTTGTTACTTGGCCGAAGGGACTGACCTCCACCTTGCTGAAACCTCCTTTTAGGTAAGAGTGTTAAGGTCTCCTCTCAGCCTCCTTTTCTCCAGGCTAAACAACCCCAGTTCTCTTATCCACTGCTCATAAGACCTGTTCTCTAGACCCTTCTCTAGCCTTGTTTCCCTTCTTAGGACATGCTCCAGCCCCTCAATGTCCTTCTTGTAGTGAGGGCCCAAAACTGAACCCAGTATTTGATGTGCAGCATCCCAGTTGCTTGTACAAGGCCACAATCTCTTCTCTGGGACTGTTGGCCACATTATTTCTGATACAAGCCAGGATGCTGTTAGCCTTCTTGGCTACCTGAGGAATACATGAAGATAAACTGGTAAAACACAACCTGGTTTCACCAAAAATAACTTGCATCTGGCTTAACTAATTTTTTGTTGTTGAGGTAACTGATTTTTTAGACAGGAAAAAAAGCAGGTCTAATATATCTCAATTTTTTAATATAGTACCACACAAGAAGTTATTAGTTATGCTGAAGAAGATGTACAATGCTTATAAGGGGATAAAACACAGACTGGAAGGCAGATAAGTCTTGTAATGAAAGGGGATTCATCCATATTGAATGAGATTATTAGTGCATTCTCCAAAGGCTGCTCTTGTGACAGATACTCACTAATGGTACCAGAAAAATTGATCCCGTACCCCTTGCATTTTGATGTGAATTTCCTTTAGCTGATAAAATTAATTCTTGGAAAATTTTTGGGTTGGGGGGAGGTCAGTTCTTAAGGACTGTTATGGAAAACAATATTCAGTGTCTTTTATAGATTACCTTGGCAAGAAAATAATTATATTTGTTGAGGAAATTAGGAGGTTTTGTCAATGTAGAGGTAGATAAAGGCAGAAGAATAAAGCTACTTTAAAGACTAGAATAATGGAAATACAGCAAAATGTAATAATGCACAATGAAAAGCTGTGCCTTTAGCAATTCATATTCACTCTGCTTCCTGTACAAAAGCGTGTCATCAGTAGAAAACAGATGAGGAAGAGAAAAGCTCATGTGACAACCTCAAAATAAATCTTATTGATTAATATGACCTTTTTGATTTGACAAAAAAAAAATAAAAAATCTTTAACTGGAGTTGGCTGGTTTTTTCCCAGATTATATTTTTAGGCCAAATCCTTTGAATTACAGCCTATCCTTTCATGGAGACATTAATCTATCTTATAGAGATCCTTCCACTGTGACCTGAGGTTCTGTCACGACAATGTCAGCAAACCAGCTGCTCTGCATTGCACAAATATCCCACATCTGACAACCCTGTAGCAGAAGATTGCAGTATATGCCCCTGTGGATAACTCATNACTGAAAAAAGCTACTTAAAAGACAAAAACCAGGGTCCAGTCCCAACACAAAATCATTACAAACACCTCCACTCAATTATAGTCTTCTGTTTAGAAGTGAAAATAAAAATTGGAATTTGCATGCAAAGCAAGGCCACAAAAAGAGTAGGTCTTGAAAGTTCATGGATGGATAATCACATCAGAAAGATCTCTAGGAAAAAGCCTGCAGTAATAGAGGAAAGGAGTGATAACCAAAGAAAACTACATTTCAATCACCATAAAATATCAGGGTGGTCAAACAGCATCTGGGATTATGGAAACCAATTAAGGGAAAAATTAGTGGGGCCATTTTTCCAGGAGGATGTTGTGGTCTTACACCTAAATGAATACTTCATCTTTCAGAAAGATTGTTTCCATTTGAGTAAGTCAGGGCACAGATGCTGGTTTGTAAAATGAGTGTAAAGAAATGCAACTTACTTAATTCCCAAGGTGGAATTAAAACTCATGGAGGTTAATGCACCTGGGTCAGATGGCCTGGAACAGCGTACATCCTATATGCTGAATGAACTGGAATGGAAACTGCAAAGCTTTTTAAATGAAATTAACAAGTTCAGAGGTTGTGCCATATAAGTAATAAATAGTAAAGGAAGTCTTCATGACTAGAAGGGGAAAAAGTAATTTAAGCAACAACAGGCCAATTAGTCGGAATTAGTGGCATAAGAGATTAGAGAAAAAAAAAAGAATAGAATCATTGAATCATTTAATTTGGAAAGCACCTTTAATATGATTAACTATTAAACTAGCACTGCCAAGTCACCACTAAACAATGTCCAATTGCAACATCTGCACATCTTTTAAATACCTCCAGGGATGGTGACACAATCATTCCCCTAGGAACCCTGTTCCAATGCTTACAACTCTTTCAGTGAAGAATTTTTTTCCTAGTGTCCAACCTAAACCTCCTCTGGCACGACCTGAGGCTGTTTCCTCTTGTCCTGCTGCTTGTTACTTGGCCGAAGGGACTGACCTCCACCTTGCTGAAACCTCCTTTTAGGTAAGAGTGTTAAGGTCTCCTCTCAGCCTCCTTTTCTCCAGGCTAAACAACCCCAGTTCTCTTATCCACTGCTCATAAGACCTGTTCTCTAGACCCTTCTCTAGCCTTGTTTCCCTTCTTAGGACATGCTCCAGCCCCTCAATGTCCTTCTTGTAGTGAGGGCCCAAAACTGAACCCAGTATTTGATGTGCAGCATCCCAGTTGCTTGTACAAGGCCACAATCTCTTCTCTGGGACTGTTGGCCACATTATTTCTGATACAAGCCAGGATGCTGTTAGCCTTCTTGGCTACCTGAGGAATACATGAAGATAAACTGGTAAAACACAACCTGGTTTCACCAAAAATAACTTGCATCTGGCTTAACTAATTTTTTGTTGTTGAGGTAACTGATTTTTTAGACAGGAAAAAAAGCAGGTCTAATATATCTCAATTTTTTAATATAGTACCACACAAGAAGTTATTAGTTATGCTGAAGAAGATGTACAATGCTTATAAGGGGATAAAACACAGACTGGAAGGCAGATAAGTCTTGTAATGAAAGGGGATTCATCCATATTGAATGAGATTATTAGTGCATTCTCCAAAGGCTGCTCTTGTGACAGATACTCACTAATGGTACCAGAAAAATTGATCCCGTACCCCTTGCATTTTGATGTGAATTTCCTTTAGCTGATAAAATTAATTCTTGGAAAATTTTTGGGTTGGGGGGAGGTCAGTTCTTAAGGACTGTTATGGAAAACAATATTCAGTGTCTTTTATAGATTACCTTGGCAAGAAAATAATTATATTTGTTGAGGAAATTAGGAGGTTTTGTCAATGTAGAGGTAGATAAAGGCAGAAGAATAAAGCTACTTTAAAGACTAGAATAATGGAAATACAGCAAAATGTAATAATGCACAATGAAAAGCTGTGCCTTTAGCAATTCATATTCACTCTGCTTCCTGTACAAAAGCGTGTCATCAGTAGAAAACAGATGAGGAAGAGAAAAGCTCATGTGACAACCTCAAAATAAATCTTATTGATTAATATGACCTTTTTGATTTGACAAAAAAAAAATAAAAAATCTTTAACTGGAGTTGGCTGGTTTTTTCCCAGATTATATTTTTAGGCCAAATCCTTTGAATTACAGCCTATCCTTTCATGGAGACATTAATCTATCTTATAGAGATCCTTCCACTGTGACCTGAGGTTCTGTCACGACAATGTCAGCAAACCAGCTGCTCTGCATTGCACAAATATCCCACATCTGACAACCCTGTAGCAGAAGATTGCAGTATATGCCCCTGTGGATAACTCATAGGAGTGATAAACTACCATCAAATTATAAAACACAGGAGACTGTGAAAACTACATCTCTGAGGAGTTTACCCAGACAGCAGAAAACTGTGCTGGAGGCAAAAAGAAAAATATGAGTATCCAGGAAGTATTTGTAAAAATCCCAGGTGCATAGCATGCCTCTGAATGTTCAGAGTACTGTCAAATATTGACTTCAGCTCAATATGGTTAATTTTGCTGTGAAAAAAATAAATAAAATGTAGCTCTAGGAATACACTCAGTTATTCAGTAGGCCAGAGAGAGGAAAATAATAATCTGGGGGTGGGTTCTATCTAACAAGACTAACAAAGGACCCATCAGTTAGAAATGAGCATTATATCATACTTTCCAGACTATTCATGGGATTAAACCAACTGTGCATACAGTAAGCTCTCTTCACAGCTCTGAGAGCAGCACAGGCACTGAGACCCATTTGTTTTGGATGGTTTTCAAGACACAGATATTGTTTATATTGTGCAGTGGCCCAAGGCTGCGGAAGAGGAAACTGTAAAGTGTAATGAGCAAGCCAGAGTGTGCACAGTGCTGTGAGCTGGGAACCAGCAGCTTTTCAGCTGGAAATGGAGGTGTTGATGTTGGAAATGGGCTTTTATGTTATGAGGAAAAGAACTAAAAAAAAGAAAGAAAATGCTTCAAGACGATATGGTCATCTAAACCTCCTGCTGACTCTGCTTCTGGGTGTGTTATTCAGCACAACTCTGTTCATAATAGTGGTGAAAAGCTTGTGAAAACAAGGTAATCAGAAACAGATTTTGGCAGTAAAATATCTAAGTGGCTGTTTGTTGTTGTTTGGTTTTGTTTGGGTTTTTATCTTCTTGTGTTATTTTGGTGGTTTTTTTTAAGGCCTACATTTTTATTCAGAAAATTAAATTCTGGTGTTTTGGTAAAATTCAGTATGTTGCAGGATTGATATTTAAGTGTTTAGAGAGACCTAGTTCAGAGAATACTAGCTGTGGACAGGTTGTTGAGGAGGGAACCATAAAATTACAAAAACAGTGACAAACACTGGCTCTTGCACCCTGTTGGCTAAACACAGGAGAGGTGTATTGGCTATTTCCCACTTGAATATCTTAACTTTCTTATTGCCCTGAGGTTGCCTAATTACCAAAAGGGGAGCAGAAGAGAGGAGAGTGTCACATTGTGGGGCAGAATGACTGCTGGAGATGGTCTGGCATGTGGCTGGTGTTATAGAAGGCAGTTGTTCAGCCTCAGCTTAAAAAAACTCTATGATAAACCCAAAAGTGGAGTCACAAAGAAGAGAAACATGGTATTTGTTCAGATGAGTAAAATCCATAGGAAACTTGCGGTGTGCTAAGCAGAAGAAGACAGTGAATAGAAGACATATGCCACGTCTGCTGTGGCCTGGCACACGGGTGAAGCAGATCAAGGGAGGGTCTCCTCCCCCTTCTACTCTGCACTGCTGAGACCCCACCTCTAGTACTGTGTCCAGTTTTGGACACCCCAGTTCAGAAAAGACAGAGATTTACTGGAGAGAGTCCAGCACAGGGCACCAAGATGCTGAAGGGAGTGGAGCATCTCCCTTATGAGGAGAGGCTGAGAGAGCTGGGGCTCTTTAGCCTGGAGAAGANGGCAGGGGGATTGGACTAGATGACCTTCTAGCTCCCTTCCAACCCCTAATATCTGTGAATCTGTGAATCTGTGAAGTTGGAGGCAGGAGACAGAGACTGTGGGTACAGGTTGCTGCTGCAGCTCCCTCCCTGATGGGGGTCACTGAGGGTGGGTGCCAGGAGAAGGCAGATCCAAGCTCGGGTCTGAGCTTTGCTTGCTCCTCCAGCAGGAGGTACTATCCTTTCCTATTTTTTTTTCGTTTCCATTATTAAAAACAATCAACCAAACAATTTTTAACAAGTGGTTGAGTTTGCATGTGGGTGTTTGGTGGTCTGGAGTGACTTTCTCATGGTGGGTTTAAAGGTGGGCAAAGGTGCAGTCATTCTGCCCAGCTGACTCAGTCCCTAGCCATCTGCACTGGCCTCCTGGAACCCCAGCTCTCATCTCTGCAGGGTCCACCACTCTGCCAAAATGTCCCAAGAAGTGGGGTGGTTTTCTGCTAGGAACCATTTTAAACAGAAACTGGCCAGAGGATGTTATTATGAGATAGCTGAGCTCTGTTTTAAATTGTTATTTGTGTCCTTGCTTGCAGGCAGAGTTGTGCTAAATCTTCCCTCCTCCCAGTCCCCAGCGAACAGGACTCATATCTGAACATTGCTGTGCAATACTTGAACAGGAAAAAATTACAAAGAAATCTAAAGAGAGAAGTCAATGGGGAAGGGAGTGTCACGAGCAGTGACTTAGCTGAGGTGCTTGGGAATAGAGGTTTAGAGACTGTCACCTGATGTTGCTAATTCTACCAAAACCCATAAGACTCAGTGATTTCCGTTTAGAGGATTAGGAAAATGGAAACTGAAAAATTAAAATAAAGCAATATGAAGGAGCAACAACACGACTGGACCCAGACAGGCACCTGGAGGGATACCTGGTCTCTTTGCAGCAAAATTTAAGTGGAGAGATTGAATGTCTGCTCCTTTCCCTAAAACATCACTGGTTTTATTGAGTTTAGAAGATGGGTTTAGCAAATACTATGTTTCATCTGCCTGTTTGGAAACATGTTTAACAGCAAATCTGATGAAATTTTAAGTTAATGGGGTGTCCTCACTGTCCTGTGAACAAGGTGTACGTTTCCTTTCCCTCAGCCTGTGGGGAAAAAAAAACCTTTACATATTCTTCTGCAATAATTTAGTGTTAGGGAAATCAAGCAGTGTGATCAGCACATCTTTGGAGGCTGTAATGGAACGTGACCGATGTGTCTGTCCTCTTACCCTCTGAGACTTGGAAGGTAGGGATTGTTTATACCTAAGTGCTGACCTTCACAACTGCTTATGTTCTCTCTCTTATAAAGAAAACAAGTGTAAGTACTGGAGTGATTTGTTACTGCACAGGTCTGGCAAGTCTGAGGTTTTGAGTGTTAGAGTTTTTTTGGTTTTTTTTTGTAGTCCTATTTCATGCTCTGCAGCCTTTGAGATCTGCTTTGAGATCCACATACCCACCCTGAACCTTTCCCCAGCCCTTTCTCTGTGTCTTTTCCCATCTGGAGAAACCCCCCTTGCACATACTCACCAACTTGGACTGTCACCTCCACCGTGCAGCTCAGTGCAGGAGTTGCACATGCTGGGAGCTGAAGCAGCCTGAATGGCTCCCATATGCATTTTGCTGATAGCAAACATGGAGCATATAATTACCAAATTCACACACAGACTGCTAATAAACACCCACACTCATCTTCTCAAAGAAAAGATGTCATAACTCGTTTCATCATTTTCACCGTTGTCAGTGAATATTTTCTATTTATGGGGAATAGCTCAGGTTGGCACAGTGAAGGAACCAGTCTGAAAGGCTGATTACATTAAGCACACTGAAATTATTGTCTTATCAAAACAGGACTGGTTGAACATCATTTAAAAAAAATTACTGACTGTAAATAGATTATTTATTTATTTATTCTTCATACTAAATGCATTCCCTTGTGGACAATTAAGAGAAAAAAAATATGCTTGGAAACTCTTATTTTAAAATTTGAATTTGGATGTGAAAACAGAAACGGAATTAATGTAATGACTTAGGGATTTCTAGGGTGTTAATCATGCCCTCAGAGCTGTGCCAACATAGACAGTTTGTCTCTCATCATATCACTCTGAAATTGGTAATTCTTAATTTGCTTTACCTCATCTGCAAATAGTTAAGATCTGGCACATTGAGGGAAAGCCAGCACAGCCCAAGACACTAACTGAATGTTACTGAGCTGAATGAGGGCAAAGTGGCTGTACAGCTCCTAGGAGACAGGGTGGTACCTTTCTCATCTCAGGTTTGGAGTGCTTGAAAAGAAATATTTAGATTTTTATTTGATGGTTTTTGAGATGCCTCTAAGTTTTCCATTAAAAACCATCAAGATTTTGTAATCTTCAATTGCTTTTGAGTTACGTACGGATAAGAATGGATTTGTTAAAATGGCAGTGTTCCTGGTTGTGAGCTACCTCCATAGCACACACATAGGTGAAAAGCACAGCTTTTTTTGAAGAAAAGGCAACTTCAAGTCTGCAGCTTTTGCTGTATCCTGTACAGTAAAGATTCTGAACAGTTTCACTTTTCAGCATTCAGCTGTACCAGAAATAATGTATCTCTATGAAAGCAGAGGTTTTTTTCCTAAACAATAACTTTAAAAACACTGTAGAGAATAAGATTAAGAGTTAGGGGCTAAAATTCTTGAATGCTGCTGGGAAACTCTCCTGTGTAGCTCTGTGCTGGCAGTCACTGAGACTTTTCATTAGATTGATTTAGAATTTTCCATTAAATGTTTGTCCTTTTGCTGTCGGAAAAAAATATTATTGAGAAATGTGAAAGCATCCAACAGGAATTTTCTATTTAGACCTACATGCTTGTTTTTCCTTAAGCCATCAATGTGAAGTATTGCATTGGTGTTCAAACCAAATCACAGTGTTTCTTTTTTTTACTTAAAAAAGGATTTTTCTTTTGTGCTTCGCACCAAAGTGCAGGTGCTGCAAAGGTGTAATTCATGTTCCATGCTTTCCTTATGTGTACTACAACTTCCCTGAGACCCCTGGCTCTTTCCTAATATCACATTGCCTGATATTTTCCAGAAGCATTCAGTTGAGGTCTCTAAAATTTTGAGTTTAGAAGCATTTTTTTTCTCACAGAAAGTTCTGTTAATTACACCTTCCTTTGATCTGAGATAAAAAACAAAAACAACAAAAAAAACCCCACAAAACCAATAATAATAATAATAATAATAATAATGATGTAATTTCCCAAAGGACAGAATTGTTGACATTTTGCTCAGGTGGCTGGCCTCTCTGGCTATTGCTCAGTCACACTTGTGAAGAGAAAAAAGCAATTGCTCCAAACAGGAGTGCTTAGTATGGTCACTGCTTCTATTTGAATTAATTGCACTTAGAATAAACCTTGGAGAGAGTTTTGCAGATGCATACTGTGTTAAATGACACAAAATTGTAATTATTATTGTTATGGCATGCATTAAAAGTGTATTTCTAGGTCCCTTCCAGCCCCTAATTTCTGTGATTCTGTGATTTCTGTGATTCTGTGATTTCTCATGTAGGTGAAAAAAAAAAAAGCAAAAGTCCTTACTAATAGATATTCCCCAAGAATAAATGGTAGGCAAGTGCCAAGAAAGTGAGACATAATTTTAAAATTTAATTTAATAGTTAACTTTGGCTCTAAAAATAAAAATTAATTAATTACCTCTTTAAAGCATTTTAATAATGCCACTATTTAACCTTTACAGCAACCTGGTGAAGCAGCTGATTTTTAGTACTGCCAATTTAGAGATAATTAAGGAGCAGATCTGCTAAAACATCTTCATTTTGGATGTCTTCATGTTTTTAATTCCTACTTTGAGACACTCAATGGCTGAAGAGCCTCTGCACCTTTTATTGTTCTCAGGCCAAGATGTGGTGCCTCAAAACATTTTGCTCTCAAAGCCCCACTGTGAGAAGCCATCCACAGGAATAAACTGCTCCCAAATACACACCCTTTGCTGCTCCACACAGAGTCAGGCAGACAGTTGTCAGATAATTGAACAGATGCAGGGCACAGGCATTTATCCTGACTTTCCACTGCTTCCCACTTCTCCTGCAGTGAGTGAAACCAGGTCACACCCCCTGATTGAGAAATCACTGGTGAGTGTGGTTGAAGGTCCAGTGCTCCCACACACTCCATAGAATCATAGATATTAGGGGCTGGAAGGGAGCTAGAAGATCATCTAGTCCAACCCCCCTGCCAGAGCAGGATCACCTAGAACAAGTCACCCAGGAACAGATCCAGGCGGGTCTTAAGTGTCTCCAGAGATGGAGACTCCACAACCCCCCTGGGCAGCCTGTTCCAGAGCTATGGCACCCTCACTGAGAAAAAGTTCTTCCTTGTGTTGACCCTAAACCTCTTGTGCTCCAACTTGCACCCATTGCCTCTCGTCCTGTCATTGGATGACATTGAGAAAAGTCTGGCTCCATCCTCTCTACACTCACCCTTAACATATTGATAAACATTAATGAGGTCTCCCCTCAGTCTCCTCT
>VYZU01065650.1:6593-27564 GCA_013401355.1 Ceyx cyanopectus | reverse complement strand
CTCCCTACAGACACATGCAGAAATCATTTTGTCATGATTATCTCACCTTGTAACAGCATTGAAAGCAGTTGGTCCCCATGGTCTTGCATTAAACTGTCACATTATTGTCAAAATTCTCTTACAGGAAATGGTGATGGTAAATCTTGAGTGCTGTGAAAAATAACTACTTCATTGCCCATATTCTTTAGTTTTGTAAAACCAGATTATTCTCTTATTCATGAATGGGAGGGAAAAGATTTTTTCAATAGTAAGTGATGATAGAGATTAATTATTTTCTTTGTATAGCTGTTTCAAAATGATCACACTAGCATCCTAGAAGGAAGATAAATTTATTATCCTGTTGCTACAAGAGAAGAAATTGGACTAACTCAAATTGGCTCTAAGATCAAACATTTTTTTAGTTTACAAAAACTTAAATTTTAATCATACACCTAGATAGCAGTATCTGCTTAGCTGTGCCACCAGGGTATATTAATGATATGGACTACTCGAGTAATTAACACACAAAATATATCTGGTACACCAAGAGCACAGCTATAAGTGTTCAAACAGTTGTCACAGCAGAGGTGCAGAGTGGGTCTCTATCAAAGACTATGCAGCAGTGGTGGTAGGGATCATGTGGTAGAGTCCAATATACTATGCAGTGCAGTCCCTAGAACACCAGAAGCCTCAACACAGACAAAACTTCAGGGCATGATGTTTCCAAGCACTTGCACTGCTTCAGCACTACATTTAGCAAGTTTGGATTTTGTGGGAAACTCAATCACAAAGTCATGTTAGTTCATGCTGAGCTGCTGCTCAAACAGCAGTCTTGAGCATTACTGACCACCATCCTTGTGCATCAGCTGGCATTTTTTTCCACACACCCACTTTTCTAGAATCTTTCCTCCATCCAAGTTGCAGGCTTCTGCTTGAGATGTTTATTCATACACATATCCACAATTACCTCCTATAAGCTAACATTTATCATTTAAGGTTGGTTTGGTTTTTGTTGAGTTTTTTTTCTGTGACAATTACAGAAAATAACTTGTAATTAATGGTCATCAAATTTCAAAGGCGTCAATTCAACCAGTTTCACTGGGAGTTATCTTTAGTATCTTTGCCTCCATGAAATACAGGAAAATAGGGAGATGGATGTTAATTTTCACCTCTTTCTGGTAAACCTGCAAAAATTCTATCATACAAAAAGAAAAAAAGACATACTCTGAATTATTTGTAATTTAAATTTAAGGTTACTCTCCAAACTATTTCTAAACTTATTTTATAAACTTATGTTTGGTTTTTTTTTCCTAGAGTAAAATTGTGTCCTGAATAATAATCTGTTGAATTATTGAAAATAAATTAACAATGGTCCATGTCCCCTGAGATATTTATCTGGAAAAGACGGCATCTCTGTTGTGTATCTGCTGGGCAGAATACTAAACAAAACCAGTTCTTGAAATCCTTGTAAATATATTGCCTTTAATACATTTTCACCAGGGAAAACTTTGGGCTACATAGATTTGTTGCTTTTTTTTTTGTTGGTTTGTTGCTTTTTTTTTTACACAGCTGTGTGCACTTCATAACTAATTCCTTTTATTTGAGCTGTAAATCCTGTCATTCTTTTTACTCAAGCTGTAAATCCTGAAAATCATGAATGCAGGAAGAGGTTCCACAAGTCTAGAGATATAAATGAAATAACAGTTGTCCCTGTGCTGAGTTTGGTAACTGGTATGTTCATCAGTTCACTTGAAACAGCTCTTTGTGCTGGCATCTGTAGCTTTTTATTCATGGGAGGTACATAGGTGATGTTCTAGTATTGATGTGGCTTTATAAACTTGTCCACAGTAATGACATCCTCTCAGTCAGACAAAAATGTTAAAAAATAAATAGGGAAGAAAAAAAAAAGCTATTCTTAACAAGAATGCAGGAAATCACACTGAACTTTTTAATCTTTAAATAAAAATGTTATAGGGCATTTGAAAATTAGAAGAGGTTGAAAAAAAAGCTTTGAAGATCATCTATCATAACACAAGTGAAGTCTGTAAGACTGAGCTTGCACAATATTTATATATAATCATCCTGTCAGGGGGCATTGTTTTCTATTCAGGCCCATGTTATGGTTTGTGTGACTAGCGTCTCCAACAAGCAAATCTGCCTTTATTTTTCTCTGCAAGGACAAATTATACAGGGATTTCTTTTAAACAATTTATACATGTATTCTCTGCTATATGTTTGTTCCTAATTCCTATTGAATTTTTTTTTTCATCCATCTTGAACTGGCTGTCAAGAAATCTTTATCTCCTGTACAAAGAATTCTAACCTTGTACTAGACAATTCTAATGTGCCTGTTCTTTCCTTGTTCTGAAGTTTTCTTTGATATCCTAGTCTCAGACTACTAAATACATAAAAAATAAAAATATTATATGTAATCCCATATGGATTAAGGGATTTTTTGCGTAACACAAAACAGCTAAAATATGGATGTCCTTCCCTTCCTAACTACATGGAGTTAATAATGGTTTAGACCTGAACAGCCAGAGATAAAACAAATATCTGGATGCAGATTTAGAAAACTGAAACATCTGGGAGATGTTTCTGTTATTCAATGCTTCTAGACTAATCTCCAGTATTCGAATTAATTTTGTTTAGATTAGTACGGTAACTAGAAAGGTAAGTATCTTTCTTAGGGACACCTTTAGATGGATGGAGATCAGTGGAATATTGCAGAAGCAGAATAATTTGTCCATACTGTATGACTCGGTACTTTATTCTTTCCTTGCTAATACTTGAATGTGCCTATTAAGAATATACTCCAAACTGTATTAAAAAAAATATTTAAGGTTTTAAATCTGGAAAAGACAGAATTAATATTGTCAGTGGGGGTTTCCAGTACCTTACCTTTCTTTCTCTGTGCAAATCCATTATAATCTGAAGTTCCATATATATATATTTTTATTTACAGTGTGCACTTTAACTCAAGACTAGATGTTCCTACACATATACTCCAATATTCTTAAGTAACAGATAAATTCCAGAACACTGTGGATGTCTTCTGTTTACAAGATTATTAAAAAATTTAGATTAATAGGTAATAGTTCTCTTTTTCCTGGATGGCATAGTAGTGAGTCTGACAGAGAGCCAACAAGTTGGTTAAAGCATTGGTGCATCTTGTACATGGAGAGACTGGGAGAACTGGGCCCATTCAACCTTAAGAGGAAAAGAGGGATTTTATTTCTCTCTACACATACCTGGTGGAAGGCTATAGAGAAGGCAGAGCCAGAGTAATTTCAGAAGGTGTAGGGGAGAGCTGTCTTTAGCAAATTGATCTACTTGGATCTTTGAGAAGAGGACTGATGTGATGTACTCCAGGGGTTCCTTCCAAACTAAGGATTCCAAATGAAGGACTCTGTGATGTTTGACTTCAAGATTGACAACATTCAAATTTAAACCTAACCCAAAGGGGAGATTCAGATTCCTAAATATAGACATCTCCTAATATATGCCTTAATATAGGCATCTCTTAATGTTTTGGATCCCAAGACTCCCCAAGACATCTGCCTTTTTTACATGTCTTTAACACCACAGAACATCTCAAAGAGCAGAAGGAAAGATATCTAGACAGTCCTAGAATCCTGTGTCTTTTGTCAAGTAGCTGCACCACTGAAGCTGTTCTGGAGCTCTCTGAAGAAAAGAAATAATAAATAGCACAAATTTGTACAGGTTATTTCCTGACATTACTTTGAACAGAAATTTTATAACCTGCCATTTCTAAAAAAAAAAATGAGGAAAGCAGCAAACTTCAAATAAAACTACAGTGACCATAAAATTTGACAAATTGCTCATAAAATTGTTGAACGAATCTATTTATCCCTTTAGTAGTGGTAATAATAGCAGTATTTTTTTTATTGGAAACAATGATGTGGAGCAGTTGGAGCTGGCTGAAACCATCTGTGTCCAGCATGGGGCAGCCCCAGACTCCCCTCACAGAGACTCCCTGCAGCCCCTGCTGCTAGCACTTGGGCACCTGTTCCTCAGAGTGCCCCATAAGAAATAAGAAAATTGAGTTAATCTTTCCTTATGGAAGTTTCATTAGTCTTTGAGGTTTTATTCTAGTTAACATCTGCTTTCCTTCTTTTAGCAACATAGGCAGCATCCTTTTCTCTCATAATTAAGCTGTGTACTTTACATTTGCTGAATATATTTGACTTGTATGGAATGTGTTTGTTACACCTCAATGTATTTATACTGTATTTGTTGCATTTGTACTCTGTATTTTTTACTGCTTCTCTCCACAGTAGAAAGCACCAGACAGTAGATGAGTGATAACAGATGTACTCTTTCCTATATTAGCCTGGCAAAATTCAAAAATACTGAAGTGACTCTTATACAAGCAATACACTTCAAAATCTTTATATTTTTTTGCAAATTTCTTACTTTCTGGAAGTACTTCATATCCTATTTATTGCTTTATTCCATCAATAAAGACATGTACTTGTAATATTGAATAAGAAATGTGTGAAATTTAATTATCTGTAAATAAAATGCAAAAGCTTTGACTTCCAGCTCTCCCTTTTAAATGAATATGGGTGGGAACACCTCTTAGCTTTAATAAAGAACAACATTTGAAATAACAGTTTCATGTTAATAGCACACATAAAGGTAAAGAAAATAAAAGTTTATTTTGCTTCCTTTGCAGGTTTTTCAGGCCAGTACTGTGAAATAGAAACAAATGAGTGTAATTCAGCTTCTTGCATGAATGGTGCTGTCTGTCAGAGCAGTGACAAAAGCTATGATTGCTTTTGCCCTGAAGGTATGTTGTTCAAAATAATTTATTTTTATTATCTTTGACAATTTTCAAAATTGCCTGCAGTCTGCAAAACTTCTTGACAGTCTTCAAAACCATTGTTAAAATTTCCTTTCTATTAAAGTAATTTATTCTTTTTTAAGACTCAATTTTGTCTTTGTCCACTGAGACACCCAATAAAACAAGCATGCTCATTAAGAATGGAATGTATTTGAAAGTGATACTTCTGATTTTCAGACAGAACCTCGAGTTTTTATCGAAGACTAAAGGAGTGGAGAAAATACAAATGAGCAGTACATGAAATACAGGGAAAACAAAATATTTTAACCTGATCTCTTACCTTGCAGCTTTATGACTGAGCATAGCAATTAAGTTCCATGGCCATAATAATGACTGTAAAAAATATTCAGCACAAAAATCTCTTATCACTTTCACAGACAAAAATGTAATCTTTTTCTTTAAAAATGCATATTGTTCAGTGTTATAAGAAGTATATGAACAAATGAGTGGTTTCAATTAAAAAGCTGTTAAAAAATTAAAATGTTTTAAAACATTTAAAGTTAGTCTCTGAAATTGGTTTACTCTGAATATTTGTATGGGGTTTTTTACATTTGAATTTCAGTGTAAACTCAAGGTGTTTTATTTCATTGTACTTTGTTTCT
Source organism: Ceyx cyanopectus (assembly GCA_013401355.1). Taxonomy (NCBI): domain Eukaryota; kingdom Metazoa; phylum Chordata; class Aves; order Coraciiformes; family Alcedinidae; genus Ceyx; species Ceyx cyanopectus. Next base: position 22,116 of record VYZU01065650.1, on the reverse strand, counting down.
ACGATCAAAACTTTTTTTTATACTTGTTTGATATTAATCTTAAAATAAATCTATTTTGTAAGTATGGGCTGATAGTGAATTAACTTCATAGCTTACATTATTTCAAGTGTTTATATATTAACACAAGCATTCTGGTGGTGGTGATAATATGCTCAGATGCTCATAAGAAAAGAAGAAATTGTTCAAAATAATTCTCCTAATTACAGCCTCCATCATTAGTTATCTTAAATTAGAAGCCAAAATAGATATCGAAATGCAGTTGAAAATTAAGCTTAGATCATTCTGCTATTTAGCCTGCCTGACCAGCTTTTAGAAAAATAAATCTTGGCATGCACAATGATAATTTTGTGGCTTACTTGTTATCTGCGAGACATGGGTCTGATTAAACTCTAAAAGCAAAGGAGAACTGTTATGTATACAATATTANTGTATTTTTTACTGCTTCTCTCCACAGTAGAAAGCACCAGACAGTAGATGAGTGATAACAGATGTACTCTTTCCTATATTAGCCTGGCAAAATTCAAAAATACTGAAGTGACTCTTATACAAGCAATACACTTCAAAATCTTTATATTTTTTTGCAAATTTCTTACTTTCTGGAAGTACTTCATATCCTATTTATTGCTTTATTCCATCAATAAAGACATGTACTTGTAATATTGAATAAGAAATGTGTGAAATTTAATTATCTGTAAATAAAATGCAAAAGCTTTGACTTCCAGCTCTCCCTTTTAAATGAATATGGGTGGGAACACCTCTTAGCTTTAATAAAGAACAACATTTGAAATAACAGTTTCATGTTAATAGCACACATAAAGGTAAAGAAAATAAAAGTTTATTTTGCTTCCTTTGCAGGTTTTTCAGGCCAGTACTGTGAAATAGAAACAAATGAGTGTAATTCAGCTTCTTGCATGAATGGTGCTGTCTGTCAGAGCAGTGACAAAAGCTATGATTGCTTTTGCCCTGAAGGTATGTTGTTCAAAATAATTTATTTTTATTATCTTTGACAATTTTCAAAATTGCCTGCAGTCTGCAAAACTTCTTGACAGTCTTCAAAACCATTGTTAAAATTTCCTTTCTATTAAAGTAATTTATTCTTTTTTAAGACTCAATTTTGTCTTTGTCCACTGAGACACCCAATAAAACAAGCATGCTCATTAAGAATGGAATGTATTTGAAAGTGATACTTCTGATTTTCAGACAGAACCTCGAGTTTTTATCGAAGACTAAAGGAGTGGAGAAAATACAAATGAGCAGTACATGAAATACAGGGAAAACAAAATATTTTAACCTGATCTCTTACCTTGCAGCTTTATGACTGAGCATAGCAATTAAGTTCCATGGCCATAATAATGACTGTAAAAAATATTCAGCACAAAAATCTCTTATCACTTTCACAGACAAAAATGTAATCTTTTTCTTTAAAAATGCATATTGTTCAGTGTTATAAGAAGTATATGAACAAATGAGTGGTTTCAATTAAAAAGCTGTTAAAAAATTAAAATGTTTTAAAACATTTAAAGTTAGTCTCTGAAATTGGTTTACTCTGAATATTTGTATGGGGTTTTTTACATTTGAATTTCAGTGTAAACTCAAGGTGTTTTATTTCATTGTACTTTGTTTCTACGATCAAAACTTTTTTTTATACNATTGTATACATAACAGTTCTCCTAATTACAGCCTCCATCATTAGTTATCTTAAATTAGAAGCCAAAATAGATATCGAAATGCAGTTGAAAATTAAGCTTAGATCATTCTGCTATTTAGCCTGCCTGACCAGCTTTTAGAAAAATAAATCTTGGCATGCACAATGATAATTTTGTGGCTTACTTGTTATCTGCGAGACATGGGTCTGATTAAACTCTAAAAGCAAAGGAGAACTGTTATGTATACAATATTAATGAACTACGAGTAATTCTAAACCTTTATGGCTTAGAGATCAGTGTAAATTGTTTTCATGGTCAGTTTGTGAAATTATGGGAATATGGCTTGCACTGATAATGATGATAGTTTAGCATTAGTCATGGTCTTCCTGTAGCCAAGGCCTGTGACAGTACTAATGACAGTAATTTTGTAGCATGACCATTGAATTAGAAAACATTTACAAAAGCATAAAGTGTCAGATGTTGGAGTAACTGTTTGAGTGATGACTTCTAAAACTATAGCACATGTCCAAATCCCAGCAGCATTTATATTTATCTTCAATGTTCTCAAAATGACAGAAGGTATATGCGTTTTTAAGGTTCTGTGAAGGTTCAAGTAGACTAATGAAAATGCTGAATCATAAATTAGTTTTTTAATTCTAATATCTTTTTAAGGTATATTAACGTCAAATGTATTTTCCTATTAATGACCAAAAAAAAGTGTTTAGAAAGGTCTTTGAATAAAACTTCAAGATAATTTTATCACAAGAGTAAATACAAAGCATTCTACTTTTTTTAGAAAAAGGTACCCTAATATATGCTTTAGAAAAAAAGACACATATATAAGTGAATAATACAAAACTCTGTTGGATTTTTTTTCCAAATGAAGGTTTTGAAGGTCTAAACTGTGAAATCAACTTTAATGAGTGCACTTACGGCTTCTGTAAAAGCAATTCAACTTGTTTAGATCTGGTTGCAGACTATCATTGTGTTTGTCCTCCAGGTTTCACTGGTAAGTTTTATTTTAACTCTGGAAAAGACATAAAAAAGTTATAATTTTTACTCAATTTTCTATTTTAAAACAGTCTCTTTTAAATTCCGTTTTGTTTGATGTTTTGGCTTTAGTAATATATATTTGACTCAGTGTTCTGTGCTATTGATAATCTGCTTTAATTTCCCTACTAATACGATAAAAATGAAAGCAGTGTGTAGGCTGTTTGATTAATTGATGGAAAATAGAACTGTATTTTGCCTGGGGAAAATAGTGTTCAAAAAACATCTATTCTACAAAAAAAAATGTTGAGTAATGATAGAGTTGCAGGTTTTCTTCAGAAGATTGTGTCATAGCAGTTGAGATAGAAAAGAGAAAATTTTAGCAAGAGGACACTTTGATCTTTTCAAGAAAGGTGACATCAGATCCTTATGATAAATACCTTGTAAATTGCAGAATTATTTTTGTGTCTAACAGGTTTAAGAAAATACCTCTTACATCAGGAGCAGTGTTCATGGTTCTACTTTCTGACACAAGCAGCTAACAGGATCATGGGGAAATCAACAAAACTGTGTCAGAAATATGCCATCTTAACAACTAATATGCTGTGATGTCAGGGACTGGAACACACTGACTTTCAGCTGCTGATTCCAGAGACGCAAATGGAGCAGCATTAGCCATAAGCTGTAACAGCAAGACAAGCAGTGGCAGTCCCAGAAATCATACACAGTTAGTGGGTGTTGGAAATAAATCCAAACAGATATGTACTGAGAGCTTAAAAAGTGTGATGACCAATGGAGAGGAAAGAAAAACAATGAAAGATATCTATGGAGAATTGAAAGGTTTAAGAAGCAAGTAGAGCAGTGAAGGTTGAGGAGGCAAAATTAAGTTAGAAGTAAACAGACCATTTCAGGTTGATAGTAACACTAGAGACATACAGTTTAGGAGCACTTCATAAGTGTTTTGACAATGGTTAAAAATAGGCAGATGGAGCAAAAGGAATATAAGATGATACATGGAGATTTAGAATCTGTGAAAGTGATTATAGTTGCAGTTCCCACAGATGTCTGTGATTTTCCTTGATTTGTGCCAACATATTCTAATATGCAGAATTACAAAACTGAGAGATGCTCTATTTCCTACAAGAACATATTATCCTTTTTTCTTTCATAACTGTAGATGTTGCCATTATTTTGCATAGTATATACTTATTTTGTGTCAATCATGAAAATAATGGAGTTGATTACAAAGTATTTATTAATATAAATAGAAACATTTGTAATTAATTAAGTTTAAAAGAAGCTTTAAAAACTTATTGCTGTACTTCAGGGAATCAAAATGGAAAACATCTAACTTTTCTGTAGCAGGTTGCAGTCAGTTTGAACTAAAGAATGCAGGAAAAACTGTTCCTTTGAAAATACAGCTACACTACTTTGGGATTTTATGAAATACACATCACAGAAACAGAACTAACAACAAATGCATGGTTGTCACCAAGGCAGACTGGAACAGGATTTATATTCTCCTTAGGAGGAACACTAAACCTAAACTCATACTGATGCAAACAGCTTTCCAAAAATGTATTTTTACATTTGAAGACAAAAAGTAGTCAAGATCTGTTAGCAATAAAACAGTGAGCTATGGGTAGATTTTAATGGATATCCCAAGGTCTATGTTGAAGTCACAGAAGTTCATATGACTGCATAGTATGCCATTATGAAAAGGCTCTATTTTCTCCTGCATTTCCTGTGTGAGAGTTTTCATCATCAATGTGCTTGCTGAGGCTAGAAATGTATTTTTTGGGCTACAACATTTAGCTCTGACTGTAGGAGGCACAAGTTAAGAAAGTTCATCAACAGATCTACTACCTCCCTGTCAGTCACATCATGTTTTTTTCTGATGAGACTTGATCAAGGAAATGAAATTTTAAAGTCTAGGAAATGCACAGGGCTGGGAGGGGTTTTTTTTGGTGTTTTTGTTTGTATGGTTGGGGGTTTTCTGTGGGGTTTTTGTTGTTGGTTTTGCATGGGTTTTTTTGTTGTTGTTGTTTGTTTTCCCAATTATTTTGAAACCCTTTTTTTTTTTTTTCCTAGCATGTAAAAAGGTATTTTCAAATTAAATTTATCTTTGGCACCTGAACTGGCCAGGTACAGAAACTGTCTTAGCATCTTCTTGTTTGCTTGTCTTTCTGTTTACTAGTTCTGTGCCTGGCAGCATCACTCTGCTTTAGTGTCACATGCCTTGTGCATGAACGCTCTGCTGGAAGGGTAGTGTTGGACAGGATGGAGACAGCTGCCTGTTTGAATGGCTTTGGCTGTGGTGCTCTACAGGTGTTCCTTCCCTCAGAGCAGGGCTGGGAAGAAGTAATACTGTGCGTGTGGCAGGGAGCAGGTCTGGATGGAGGAGACAGCTCTCTCCTGCTAAGGCAAACCAGCAGAACAGGAATATCCAAGACACCTGAGAGAATCCTGAGGGGAGAAGAGTTTTCTTGCAACTTCTGCTCCCAAGGGTTGTTTTCATTGTTAAAATGGTAAGCATCTGAGTGTTGGTGGCTTTTCAACCTGCTGCATGGAGTTGCCTTTACTCTGAGCAAAATAGTCAGACAGAGAGAACCAGCTCCCGAGAAAGACAAAGAAAATACTTTCTCTGTCCCTTTTACTCTCTTAAATCAAAGCCTGTTTGCAAATGCCCTCTTATGGGAGTCAGTGTACAGAGGATCCCTTTAATTATCTCACAGTAAAGAGCTACTGGACAAATGGACAGATGGCAGCACTGTCACCTGCTTCCCTTACAATGTTTTATTCAATTTTCTGAGTTATAAAGATTTCAAGAATATCTGGCAGTTGAGATGGATAAAGGCCACTCAGGTCTGTTAACCTGTCAAGCCTCAAAAGTTACGAAAAGACTTGCTCAGCATGTCCAGAGTAGTTAATTCTGGGCATTATCAGAACTTGAAGATAGGTGAAGTAGGTAATATTAATACTGAACAGTAGGACACCTTTAGTACCTTAGTAGTAAGACATCTTGAATCAAAACATGAATCTGGTATGGAAATCACCAGTGATACAGAAGTAGGAGGCAATTTTATATAGTGTTGTTTTTTGACCATTTTCACTAACTGGGTGAATTTTCTCTGGCAGTATAAGTCACTGGAATCCAATAATTTTATAAGTCATTTTTCTGGGATGAGAAGGTATGGTTTTTTAATCTTGAATAAGTGATAGGGTTATTTTTATCCATTGTAAAACCTTTGCCTATTTTAAATTTTAGAAGAGATTATTAAATGGATTTAAAACTGCACACATATGCCTGAATGTAGAAGTGATTCCAAAGTGATTTTTACTTTAACACTTAGTACTGAATTTTGTCGTAATGTACATACATGAGAATCTGACTTCCTCACTTGTATCATGGTCCATATGAATGTGTTGTGTAACATGTTCCATGTTTTAGGTTTCACCTGTCTCATTTATGTTTGTCATTATCATGAAGCAATATGAAGCAACAGTCAAAAGCTGTCTTCAGTCACCTATTGACTTCAATAAGACTTTAGGCTTTAAGCAGCATACATACTACATACATTTGCCAGCCTTTTAATATGCTTTCTGAAGATCAAATCTTTGTAATTTCTCCTGCTGTATCTCATTTGATGAGCTGTAGGAATCCTGTAGTACCTATTGTGTCTAAACAAGTGGTTCTTGAAACTCTGAACATTTGAAAATCAAAATTATAAACAAACATACAGTGTCTTCTAGATCAACTCCATCACAAGGCAAAAGGTGACACCTGTTTTTCAGCTTTCAAAAATCTTTTCCTGTACATTTTTTTCTAGTTTTCTAAGCTTTGTTTTCAGTAAGCTTGCAAAGGCTGTTCTATTTTAGATAGTTTTTACATGACCCAGATATTCTTAGTTAAAATAAGGACCCTTACATAATTTATAATCATTGAATCACTCCATCTTCCATTCTAATAATCTCCAATCTTGTTCTCAACAACTCAAAAAAAAAAAAGAATTGGCATGAGAAGTCTATTATTGCTTGCCCATCTTTAGAGTCAGTCAGAGAGTCAGTCTCACTTGCATCAGATTATTGTTCCACATCAATGTGGAACAGCCCAAAAGCCATGCATTCTTCCCTCTTATGTTCACTAATGACAGAATGAATATAAACAACATGTCTGTGTCTGATCTCTAGTCAAAGTGTAAAGGTTTTTCAAACCAACACAAAACCTGGAAGCTGAAGACTGAAGAGGGTGGGATGGTTGCCCAGACTCCTGGCCAGCAGAGCTCTGACTCATAACGAGCCCACAGTGGCATGAGAGCAAAAGGCTGACTGCCTTTCCCTCTGCTCAGCTGGGAGGTTGCCAGTGGGCTGCTGGTTTTTAGAAACATTCCAGAAGGCGGGCTTCCCAGGGCAGGCTTCCCACAGTTGGGCGTGCAAACTTAACATGCAGGAAAATAAACACTATTTATGCATACATGGAAATGTATTCAAAATGTATTTCTGTGGTAATTAGAGGATGTTTACTGTTTAAGTGAACCTGCTTCCTCTGGAAGGAATTCAGTTTCAAACACTGAGTGGAAACAAAAAGATTATTAGAGAGCAGAAAAGTCTGTTTAAGTTTCATCATGCTGCAAAATAAATTACATAATACATAAAAACTATTGAATCATCTTAAAGAAAAACAAATCAATAATAGTTCAGTAGCAGTGTTTTACCAGTTATTTGAAAAATAAGCCAACTTTTTTTTTTTTTGAGAAATCAAACGGCACATTTCTCAAACAGTATTCCTTCTGCAAATTCTAAGCATGATTTGTTTAAATTAGGAGATGAATGGTAACAGTTGGAACCATCTGAGAAAAGATAAGTTAATTCTTCAGTCAAAAATCTAATTAGTTTATATGGGATTTACTTTATCATTTCTTTACTGGATGATTTATGAGATGGTTTTGTATTTCAATTTATCCCCTTTAATTTAGGTTTTGGGTTTTTTTTTATTCAGTAATGATGCCAATTGTCATGCATAATATATAGAACATACATTAATATATTTCTGGGTGTGACCCAATTTTTAGTTAAATTGAAGTACAGTAACTTAATAAGAATAGATTGTTTTACAAGAAAAAAAAGTTTGTTGATGGGAAGCCCTTATCAAACAAAATGTGGAAAGGCATCACGTCTAGAAACATTCATACAGTGATTAAAGCATACACAGAAGACCCTGGAAAACATGGTTGAAAATTTCAGTCTTACAGTGCTACTGCAGGAAATCAACCAAGTTTTTCCTGGTTTCCTCTGCTTTGTTTTGGTTTGTTGTTTGTTGATTTAGTATTGTTATTTGGTTGGGGGGGGGGGGGGGGTGGGGCGTTTTTTTTTTTTTTTTTTTTGTTTTTTTGGGGGGGGGGGGGGGGGTTGTGGTTGAGCTGTTTCGTTGTTCTTGGTTTTGTTTGGTTGGTTGTTGTTGGTTTTGTTTGTTTGTTTGGGTTTTTTTAGTAACAGACAGTTTCTCTTCTGAAAAAAACAAACCAAATCTTTGATGTGGGAAAATATCTGTTGTTCAGCAATGGCTCTGCCAAATAACACTTGTACAAGAGGATTTGATACTAAATTTTATTTCCCTTTATATACTGGTCTGTGCTTTTAACAAATGAAAAAAAATACCTTTCATCACACTCTTCTTTGACAGATTCATACTATAAAATATATGACACTAACAACTTTATTGTGACCACACTATGTAGTAGCCATATTTAGCTTATTCTTTGGTCTTTGTCTTGATTTTTTTTTTCATTTATTTTTTTTTTTCTTTAATATCTTTCCTCAGTTCAACAATTTCCTATAACTACTGGATTTTCTATATTTGAGGCATTTTACATATTTTAGACACCTGGTTTTCGTGCATTTTGTAATCCCTAAAACTTTTTTGTGTGTTTGCCCCACTGCCAGTAACTGGCCATGGGTGAGCTGTTAATAGCCCTGGATTCTCTAGTGCCATCCTGCAAATGCACTTTCAAGGCCTCTGTTTTCTCCCTTAGTCTCTAGGGTCATAAGAAATTGATTCTATGCAGTGTAACTACTTGTTATTCCTGTTTGCATCTTATTAACAATAAGCATAACATGACACAATTAAGGAAGACTAAAACCAATGAAGCAAACTGTGGTGATGATGGGGGTGTTGACTCACAGATTGACTCACTTTACTTAAACAAGTTTGACCAGAGACTACTACTTGCCCAGATCTGAGAAGTCTTGAGGCAGGAAGGGAAAAGTTTTAAATGCAGGATGATATTTTAAAAGCTGTTCATACAACTTTTGGCACTTTTGGAGTCAGGCAAGAAAAGGAATTGTGTAGATTATTTGCTCTGGTAATAGCAGAGAAACACCTGACAGCTAATTTTTTTAGGAACCTCTAGAAACTCAAAGGACAAGAATATACACTTTGCATGATGGCAGTGCTGCTACAGAGACCAGTTGCCTCAGGATAGACTATGGATATTGTAGAAATATATCTGGCTCACAGAATTGTCTACATGTTTTCCCAGGAAAGACCAATAGAAGGCTGCAGAATGAGTTAATTTCTTCTGAAAGTTTTCTAACAGTATGTAGATTGCTGGTTGCATTCTCTCCATTGTCTGTATACCAGAAGACAGTTAATGTTACTCATTAACCACCTTGTACTGAACCTAATTACTTAGTTTTGATTAAAGCACACAATAAATCCAAAAGGATTTAATCCTGTTTTGAATGCATGAAGACAGAATTTCACTGGCATTTTTTTCTAGTAGTAATCACCATCAGGTTTAGAAGTTTATATTAAATATTTTATTTATATTTTTGTCTTCAGCTTCAAGCTACTGCATCTCATTACCTTTTCTACACAAAATGAAAAAGCATCTTGCAGCAGCCCAAGTATTTTCTTTTTTGTAAAGACACACACTGTAATCAAGTCACTTTTTGCTTTTGTTTGTTCTAAATGAAACAGATGGAGCTCTTTAAGCCTTTGCTGACAGAATGCTTTCTTCAATGGTTGAATAAATTGTGTGGCTTTTTCTGCATTCTTCCCACTTAGTTTTAAATACAGAACATCCTAGTCTATGTTTTATGCAGAGGTATTTTACACATATTCCATATTCCTTCAAGGTTTCTCTAAATACATCTGAGATTTTTTTTATTTTGTTTTTTTTTCTCACAGCACTGCAATAAGGCTTATATACTGAGGTCTTCAGTATTTCTTTCCTGATAAGATTTTTTCCTCACAGTTCAGCTACAGTTCAGCAGCTATAACCTACATATCTTTTTCTTTGCATGTATCTGGCTGCTTCAAGTGACAAAAAGTTACCTGAAGTACTTTGAAAAATGTACTGTTTAACTAAACCAAAGTTATCGCAAGATTTCAGTTAGTACATAGTTTACTTTCCTATGGAAGGGACATACAGGAAAGGAAGTGAGAGTAGAAATATAGAGTGTGTTTAAAAGTCAAGTGTTGAAATAACAAAGAAAGGGCTTTTCACACCCATCTAGAGAAACAAAGAGACTTAAGGAAGTATGAAATAGTTCATTTGTCTCATTATGATTTTCTCATGAGAAAGACTTCGGGAATGAATATTAAGTTGAATGGGCCAAAAGCTCTACTGCTCTTTGTAAGAGTTGGGCATTGCATATATACCTTTGTATTTTTAACCATGTACATTTTTGGTGTGCATGAGGAATGTGAGGTCAGGTTTTTTTTTGGTCAGGTGTTTTTTTTGAGGTCAGGTGTTTTTTGTTCTTGTAGGTATGGCTGGACTTGGTGATCTCAGAGGTCCTTTCCAACCATGATTATTCTGTGAGTCTGTGTTTGTCTCTGACTGCTAGTACTAATAATTTTATCCTCTGCCTCTCTTTCCTACTGCATGTCTGGACTCACCTGTTTCTTTTCTATTAAATAAAGAAATGTATTTTGATTGAAAGACAGAATGGACACAAATTTGCATTATCTGTGAATGTGCAATATTTCCCACGCAATTTAAGTTTTATCTAGACTCTATCATTACCCTTGTCTATGGGCTTCTTCTTCCTTTCCCTTAAAGCCTTTTCTAAATAATTGTTTTAGAGAAACAGTATGAAGAGGGATTTTTTCCTTCTGTCTTCTCTTCAGTTTTTATCCTGACCATTTGATATGATTTTTATGTAGATACTATTTTCACCTGTTCACTCATAGAACATCATATGGTTAAGAAAGACAAAAATGTTAGATGTCATCATCTGCCAGCCATGCATTTACTAATGGAATTAATCTATACTTGTCTGGGATATGGTCATCCAAGGAGGATGCCAGAAATCCCATGTAGTCCTTTAATATCTGGTATATGTGATTTGAATGACAGAAGGATCCTTCCATCGCTTTCTTGGTAGAATATAAACCACCATTCTGCTCTCTCACATCATTGACATGTACAGTTTTCCCTCTCTATTACTGGAGTAGCTTCTGGTATTCATGGGAGCTCTTAAACTTCACAGTTGTCCCATCAGTTTGGATCAATTTCAGATCAGAAAGTTACCAGTATAATTTATACCAGGCTAGGGCTTTCTCCAGAATGATGCAAGACACAATAGAGTTGAGGGACTGTGGATTTTCTTTGGTATGACAAATGGATTGTTTCATAAGCAACCTATTGTATTGTTTTCTAGAAATTCTCCTCTATATCTCTTCCATATGTTCTCCTACTTGTTTGTTGTTTAATTAATTACAGCTCAATTAAATCTATTTAAGAGCAGAAAAATGAAGAAACAGTTGAGTGAATTTGTTTTCTATTGGGATCTGAGAAATGGCTTCATTCATCTAAACATGGAAGCAAACTTGAGAGATTTTTCTTGTTATTGTTACTGAGGTTATTAAATCTGTAAAATGTCTTTAAAAATGTGTAATATAATCCAAGCAATTATAATGTTGAGATGTAATGCTAGAATACACAAGGAATGTATTTGCAAGTATAGCTCATACTTATTCCTCTAAAATACTTAATTCGTTAACTATCATCTATGATCTATAAATACCTTGAGTTTTAAAGGTGTCAAGTGGAAATAAAATAGTGCTTCCAACCTGGAAAGCTTAAATTATGCAGTTGTCACTTGCACTGTGAAGCAGCTTTTCTGCTTTCCCAAACCCAGAATGATTTATAGCNAATGAAACAGATGGAGCTCTTTAAGCCTTTGCTGACAGAATGCTTTCTTCAATGGTTGAATAAATTGTGTGGCTTTTTCTGCATTCTTCCCACTTAGTTTTAAATACAGAACATCCTAGTCTATGTTTTATGCAGAGGTATTTTACACATATTCCATATTCCTTCAAGGTTTCTCTAAATACATCTGAGATTTTTTTTATTTTGTTTTTTTTTTTTCTGTCAGACAAAAACTGTTCCACAGATATTGATGAATGTTCCTCGAATCCGTGCAAAAATGGAGGCCATTGCCATGATTTGATTGNCCTTCAAGGTTTCTCTAAATACATCTGAGATTTTTTTTATTTTGTTTTTTTTTTCTCACAGCACTGCAATAAGGCTTATATACTGAGGTCTTCAGTATTTCTTTCCTGATAAGATTTTTTCCTCACAGTTCAGCTACAGTTCAGCAGCTATAACCTACATATCTTTTTCTTTGCATGTATCTGGCTGCTTCAAGTGACAAAAAGTTACCTGAAGTACTTTGAAAAATGTACTGTTTAACTAAACCAAAGTTATCGCAAGATTTCAGTTAGTACATAGTTTACTTTCCTATGGAAGGGACATACAGGAAAGGAAGTGAGAGTAGAAATATAGAGTGTGTTTAAAAGTCAAGTGTTGAAATAACAAAGAAAGGGCTTTTCACACCCATCTAGAGAAACAAAGAGACTTAAGGAAGTATGAAATAGTTCATTTGTCTCATTATGATTTTCTCATGAGAAAGACTTCGGGAATGAATATTAAGTTGAATGGGCCAAAAGCTCTACTGCTCTTTGTAAGAGTTGGGCATTGCATATATACCTTTGTATTTTTAACCATGTACATTTTTGGTGTGCATGAGGAATGTGAGGTCAGGTTTTTTTTTGGTCAGGTGTTTTTTTTGAGGTCAGGTGTTTTTTGTTCTTGTAGGTATGGCTGGACTTGGTGATCTCAGAGGTCCTTTCCAACCATGATTATTCTGTGAGTCTGTGTTTGTCTCTGACTGCTAGTACTAATAATTTTATCCTCTGCCTCTCTTTCCTACTGCATGTCTGGACTCACCTGTTTCTTTTCTATTAAATAAAGAAATGTATTTTGATTGAAAGACAGAATGGACACAAATTTGCATTATCTGTGAATGTGCAATATTTCCCACGCAATTTAAGTTTTATCTAGACTCTATCATTACCCTTGTCTATGGGCTTCTTCTTCCTTTCCCTTAAAGCCTTTTCTAAATAATTGTTTTAGAGAAACAGTATGAAGAGGGATTTTTTCCTTCTGTCTTCTCTTCAGTTTTTATCCTGACCATTTGATATGATTTTTATGTAGATACTATTTTCACCTGTTCACTCATAGAACATCATATGGTTAAGAAAGACAAAAATGTTAGATGTCATCATCTGCCAGCCATGCATTTACTAATGGAATTAATCTATACTTGTCTGGGATATGGTCATCCAAGGAGGATGCCAGAAATCCCATGTAGTCCTTTAATATCTGGTATATGTGATTTGAATGACAGAAGGATCCTTCCATCGCTTTCTTGGTAGAATATAAACCACCATTCTGCTCTCTCACATCATTGACATGTACAGTTTTCCCTCTCTATTACTGGAGTAGCTTCTGGTATTCATGGGAGCTCTTAAACTTCACAGTTGTCCCATCAGTTTGGATCAATTTCAGATCAGAAAGTTACCAGTATAATTTATACCAGGCTAGGGCTTTCTCCAGAATGATGCAAGACACAATAGAGTTGAGGGACTGTGGATTTTCTTTGGTATGACAAATGGATTGTTTCATAAGCAACCTATTGTATTGTTTTCTAGAAATTCTCCTCTATATCTCTTCCATATGTTCTCCTACTTGTTTGTTGTTTAATTAATTACAGCTCAATTAAATCTATTTAAGAGCAGAAAAATGAAGAAACAGTTGAGTGAATTTGTTTTCTATTGGGATCTGAGAAATGGCTTCATTCATCTAAACATGGAAGCAAACTTGAGAGATTTTTCTTGTTATTGTTACTGAGGTTATTAAATCTGTAAAATGTCTTTAAAAATGTGTAATATAATCCAAGCAATTATAATGTTGAGATGTAATGCTAGAATACACAAGGAATGTATTTGCAAGTATAGCTCATACTTATTCCTCTAAAATACTTAATTCGTTAACTATCATCTATGATCTATAAATACCTTGAGTTTTAAAGGTGTCAAGTGGAAATAAAATAGTGCTTCCAACCTGGAAAGCTTAAATTATGCAGTTGTCACTTGCACTGTGAAGCAGCTTTTCTGCTTTCCCAAACCCAGAATGATTTATAGCTTTAATGTTGATTTTTTTTTTTTCTGTCAGACAAAAACTGTTCCACAGATATTGATGAATGTTCCTCGAATCCGTGCAAAAATGGAGGCCATTGCCATGATTTGATTGGTGAATTTCACTGTAGCTGCTTGCCAGGTAAGAATTCATGTGTCATTTAGGTGAGAAATGTTCTGTGATATTCAAGAAAGAAATACAGTTTTTCATAAGCACGCAATAAGCACACAAGAAATATAGGTTTTCATAAGCAGTCATTTATTTTGCTTGAAAAGACAGAACTGAGCAGGTATTCTTTAGTCATATTCTACAATTTCTATACATCTGATGTCAGCAGACTTTGTTTACAAAATATAACCAGTACATGAATTCCTGCCTTGCAAACTGATGAATGAAGAGTCAGAAATCAACCAACACTGTCAGTGTTACAGCCAAAAATCTTAGAGGAATTCTGAGCTCCTAAAGCTTCTCAAAAATATTTTTCTCACTACCATTAATGTTCAATGGTTTTCTTCCCATCTTTTCTACTAGCAAAAGATATGTTAAAAATTTCTTATGATGCATTAAGGAAATAAATGGGAAGAATTTATATAGTAGTTGTCATGAGGGTTGCAGTGGTGGGATGTCCTTGGATGGATGCCAGGTGACTACCAATCTGTTCTCTCACCCCTTACTCAGCTTGACCAGGGAAAGAAAAAATTACAAAACGTTTCTGGCTCAAGATAAGGATAGAGAAATTNAGAGGTCCTTTCCAACCATGATTATTCTGTGAGTCTGTGTTTGTCTCTGACTGCTAGTACTAATAATTTTATCCTCTGCCTCTCTTTCCTACTGCATGTCTGGACTCACCTGTTTCTTTTCTATTAAATAAAGAAATGTATTTTGATTGAAAGACAGAATGGACACAAATTTGCATTATCTGTGAATGTGCAATATTTCCCACGCAATTTAAGTTTTGTTGTAGTTCTTGTAAATAATAAGGAAGAAGATTGACCATGGGTAAGCACATGCTTTTTGAACCAAGGAAAAAAAACCTGAAAGGCAGATATTTGGGCCCTGCATACAATTTGGGAGTCACTTGACACTGAACCATTGTTTTCTCTGTGATGCAGTTGGCCTTCTCTGCCTCAGCTTCACTGCTGTGGCAGTAGTGGCATGAAGGTGTCTGGCCACTCAGAAGTGATGGTGTAGTGAGGGATTGCTGTCCTGCCACTCCTCACAATGCAATTTTCTTACAGTGCTGCAAGGGTCATGTTTTGTATATTGGATTTAAACATGCAGATATGCTGCACAAAGGTAGAAAATCATTAACTTGTGAACTTGTTCAAGTAACAAAAAAAACCCAACTAAACACAAAACCTTGAAATTATTTTATACTAGAAACTGGGAAAAAAAAAA
>VYZU01065649.1:0-71640 GCA_013401355.1 Ceyx cyanopectus | reverse complement strand
ATCTCTGATTTATACAGAAAATATTTCATGAGTTTATACTACATTCCTCTACAGAGCCCTGTGTATGACTTAATTGTTTTTCCACTTACTGGCCTCAGTTATCTTCCTACATTTACAAACATCTAAGCTTGCAGACAAAGCATTCTGAAAAGCTTCTCTTAGCTAAAAAAAAACAACAAACCAAACAAAGGCACACACTAAAAATAGAGAAAAAAAAACAAAGATAGGAGGTTAAAAACTATAGTTAAACTTCATTATATAGTTTATTGTTATCTGGGACGACCAGCATAATTCATTCCTGTCAATACTTTCATGGGCAGGTTAGCCAGTCCAAAGCTGTTCTAATAAGCTCTTCATGTGACTCTACAACATATGTTCACCATGTGCTCACCATCCACAACGAGTACATCACAGATTTGAGAAGTCAATAGCTTTGAGACCATAAACAATGTCTTCTCAAGTTACCACTAGTGAAACTTGACATATGGAACACGCTGCGTTGGAAATACTGGTATTGCTAATACTGTTGTTTACCTGCTGTGCTAACAGGTTGGGTTCTAACAACTGAACTAATTCTGAAATAAAACATCTGAGAAAGGAGACAAATAAAAAACCCACTGAACCTCCCATCACTAGTGTATTTTAACATTAAAATCACTAATCAGCAAACTACAATTTCATTAAAAATAATAACCCATTCAGAGAATTAAAGTTTCTCTTACTAATTCTCATATTACAAAGCATAGTCAGCAGAAGTTGCTCCATCTGTGATTTTTTTTTCCCCTGGACTACTTGAATAAAAATTATCATCATATTTCTCTGAGTTGGATTCAGATAGAAGGAAAATAAAACTACTTTCAAGTCTCTTTACCTTGGACACAGCCATTCACTTCTCTCAAGTCCAGCATGTAAGCTAAGGTACCATCTTCCATGAATGGCGATATCTTACATGGGCAAGAATTCAATTCAAGAATTATTTTACCTATTTTATTATTCTACATTAAAATGAGGATGAGCACATCCAAGTATCCCCCCCAAAAAAAGAAAGAAGAAAAAAAAAAAGCAATTACCATACTGTAAAGATCAAGCAATATAATATTTTCCCTTGTTTTATCACTGGGACATAAACAAAGCTTGTAAATTTTCAGAAAGAAAGTAGGAAAGAAGGGAATATGAACAAAAGCACTTTTTTTCCCCCCCCTCGTGGGAAGGACAGTGGTCACCTACCCATTATAAATCCACCCTGGGGCCAGCGGGATGTCTTCTTTGGATTAAAAAAGATGCTCAATTCAGCCTTCCTTACACTTTGGATCATCACTTCATCCTCACAACCACACCAGTATTCCCAAAGACAGCTCAAGTATTGCTCTGTTGGGTGATCCACAAACTGCTCAAAGCCTTTTGCTCCCACATTAATTACAGCAATGCACCACAACCACCAAGCTTGCAACCAGGAGTTGATGGGAGGACTGGCAGAGGACAAGGACACAGTCATGAAGGACGGGCAGAGCTCATTTCACATCTTTGATGACATGGTACCTTCTGCCATTCCTCTATTCCCTTTTCCCCAGTACCACACTGTATAGTTTCACTTTCCAAACAAATAAACACTGTTTTTCTTCTAGACAGGTAATTTTCCCACTAGCTTAGTACCACAGGCAGGCTCAGCAGGCCAGCACAGGTGTAGGACTGCAACTGTGAGAGAAGAGGGGGAGACCACCCCATTTAATGGCACCAAACTGTTAACTTGCTTCAGCTGCCTCATCTAACTAACCCTAAAGCAGAACATGTGAGGAGACCACTAAGAGGTTAACCGGCCAGACTTTCCAGAGACTGTCATGTTCTCAGTACCTATACAATAAAGTGCTTGTATTGTAAGCAGCGTGCCATGAGAACACAGATATTTCAGTTGGGTAAACTACTTAAAAGACAGGTAAACATAATATGTTCTCACTACTGGCTTTAAGCAGCATGAAGTTTTCCAGTAAAAAGAGAAGACAAATCTGCCATTCCTGAGGAAACACTTTTTTCAATATACTTGTGTCCTCGTTTCAACTGAGACAGAGTTCATTTTCTTCCTAGTAGCTGGTGCAGTGCTGTGTTTTGGATTTAGAGTGAGAATAACGTTGATAACACACTGATGCTTGCAGTTGTTTCTTGGTTGGGTTTATACCGAGTCAGGGATTTTTCAGCTTCTCGTGCCCTGCCAGTGAGATGGCTGGAGAGGCACCAGAAGCTGTGAGGGGACAGAGCAGGGACAGGTGACCCAAACTGGCCAGAGGAATATTCTATACCATATGACAACATGCCCAGTACAAAACTGGGAGGAGTTGACTGAGAAGTCAGTGGGTGCTGAGAAATTGCACTGTACATCACTTACCTTTTCTTTGGTTTTATTCCTCTCTTTGTTGCCTTATTTTTCATTACAATCATTATTACTATTATTATATTTTATTTCTATTTCAATTATTAAATTGTACTTATCTCAACCCATTAGTTTTACTTGTTTTCAATTCTCCTCCCCAGCTTACCAATAGGAGGGGAGGGAGGAATCAGTGAGCAGCTGTGTGGTGCTTAGTTGCTGGCTGGGGTTAAACCACAACAACTTGATATTTTGACACAAAAATACCATGTTTCTTGTATTAAAATATCCATAGCAACTATAAATAAAGGTGGTCTATTTCCATTTCCCAACTCCTCTCTGGCTGTAACTAGACTGCCATACACTTTATCACTGTAATAGTGAGGGAGGGATGAAGCTTTTAACGCCACTAGTCAAAATCAATTTCAGTTTTGCTATTCTACATTCACAAATATACATTATCCCTACCCACTGCTGGCATTTCCCACAACAAAAACAATACTGAGAAGGGCAATATACCCTGGTGTGAAAATAATTTTTTGTTTGTTTTCTTGTAAACGAAATGGAGGAGAGAAAAACAAATTATTTTTTTATTTTGTATAATGTAGAATACATATTAAAGCGGGTTAGAAAAAAAAAAAAAGCCCTAGTCAACTCCCCCAAGATAAAAAAAAATGTAAAGCCAAATTCTCTCACGCGAATTCTCAAAAGGACAGCAATCCAGCCGTTCAATAGTATTTCAGACTACAAACTAGTTAACACAAATTAGAAAAAACAACCCAAAACCTAGCACTGCAACCTCAGTGTGGCATCTCCACTCTTACTGGAATGCAAAAATTGCAAGCTTAGCCCAGAAATGTGCTGTAATAGAAGGACCTACAGTTTATTTTGAACCATTACTTCATAGCCAGCCATGGATTACATGCCAGAAGGCTCCAGCCGATCTGGAGCTCAAACAACGTGGCCCCCTTTCAGCTACACAAGTCTACAGTCTTCTGCATGAGTCCACTGAAGTCTTCAATGCTACACTACCTGCTTGGAAGATAACTAAAAATACATATACTGAGTAGAGATCCTGCTTGCCAAAACCATCATTACAGATTGGTTATTTAATGTCAGTAGCAGCTTTCCCTGTGCTGCCTCAGTTACGCACTGGAATGCAATCCAGAGAAATCAGAACAGCCGCCACCAGCTTCAGAGACTGAAACAAATAGCAGCAAAAATTACAGCTCAAATGTAACAATCTTTTTAGCAGTCTAAAGACAACTACCTCCAGCTAAGACAGTCAAGTTATTTACTCAAATACTAGAGAGTCTGTAGCCGCAATATTCTGCATAAACAGAAGCGATAAACAAAAGCAAAATTGTAGCATTTCCTAAGTGTTCATCCCTCCTCCTTAATGTAAGGAAGTATCTTAAATAATGCGAAAAAACTCCAAACCTCTCCACAGCTCTTCCAGCATTTCATCTGCTATAACCACCTCCCTTCCTCCTTTAGATTAAACACAATGAAGAAGTGCAAAACATCATAGTGGACTAGATATGAGCTAAAGAGAAATAAGATTAAAATACGGAAAACAGGTGCATAGTTACTGGACTAACATATCCCCTTTCACCACCAAACCTGATCACAAATCACCTTAGAGTGCAGTTTAAAAACCAGTGTATGTGTACATTGTGCTGGTTCATAGAAACACACCTACATAAGCACCTTGGCTTCTAGTTACGATCATGTCCAGAGTCAGAGGAAGGTTAAGGACCAGCTCTCTGCAATTTACCATGGTGCACAATATCCAAGGACTTTCTGAATAGGCCCGAGATATTCATAAGCAGCATGAGGACAATGCAGAAAAGATGCAGAAAAGCTACACCTCTGCTGCAGCACTTCACAGCTGTTCCTCTGAATCCAAAGACCAGAGGAAAATGAAGTTGAAATGTTTAATTAAACCTGAAATGCACATAAAGTCATATACAGAGAAGACTGAAATGTGAAGGAGGAAGGGAAGAGGCACAGCCCAAAAGCCTCACTTTCTAACAGTAAGAACACATTTCCACCAGGCTTCAGTTGTTGAGAGCTGAGAACCTTATTACACCACCATAGAGCCCTGTGTGAAAACCCTAGAGAAAGTGTCCTTAATTAAAACAAGCACACACAACAGAAAATCAAATAAAATCCTTGAGCTGTTGGGCCTTCTGTTTTTTTTTTAAAAGTCATAAATTCAAACCACTTTTCTACTCCACCTGTGATGTGTCTGTACAGAACTGACAGCAAGCAAAGAGCCATAGATACCTACACTGCCAACAGCACTGCAACATTAGCCTGAGCAGTTACACAAACCTACAGAAAATGCAAAGTTCCTACAGACACTTCTCTCAGCTCAACTAAAGACTAAAGGAATCTTCTTATCTCCTTGCCAATTTTAACTGTATGTGGTGGCAAAATCAATATGAAAGAGGGAAGTCTTGAAAGAAGGCAGCTCAACCCCTTCCTGTAAGCACCACATTTCAGCAGCTGCTCTCTCATTAACTACTGCAAGTTTAAAAAGATATTTTCTCTTAACCTCTATGAAACTGGGTTTCAAGGGCTCAAAAAGCAAACAGAAGCAGTCTATAATGACTTTTAAGCTACAAACATCTGGAAACTGAAGTGTGTGAAGGGGAAGCAAAAGACTAATCAAAGTCGTATATCTTGTCATTCACCATCTTGGACAAACCAGGAAAATACTTCAAATTGCTAAGACTCCCAAATTCCACTGAATGTTTAAGTACATCGCTTATCGCAATAGTCTGTGAGATCCCAGACTGGAAAACTGATTGTAGGGTCATAACTTCAGTCAGAAATCATAATTCACATTTCAACTCACAGAACAAATTTGTAAGGATTCTTGTCAGCAGTTCCCAGTTGTCAGACCTGTCCTTAAACCTCTGTGAATCCAAGCACATCTCTCACATGAATTATACATATAGGAGTAACACGTAACCAAATGTCATATACATGCAAGTCTTTAAGTAAAAGCGTACACTGACTCCTTTGCTACTTACAGCCTTTCCTGCTTCAGTGTCTGCATTCAAAAAGAGGACCATGTGCACTGCCACCAGCTGTTGCTTAGCTCAGGTTAAATGCATGCTACCAGGTGAGCATGTTTTAACTAACAGCTCCCAGATGTTTATCCTCAGAGAAGGATGAAGTTTCACAAGAGGATCGAGGTGTTGTAAGGGTGTGCTGCCGGGGAAGGTTAGTCAAACAAATAACGAATCTGATCCAGCTGAAAACTGAGGCAGAAGAGAAGAAAGAGATGTGTTTGTCCTCTCTACCTGCTTGGTGAACCAGCTGACAGTGGAGGCACTGGAGCAAAGGCCTAGAATGAGCATTAGCAAAGGGAAACAGCGAGAAAATGCAGCTGCTGATCAGCCCACGAAAGAGGAGACTTCCTCAGGGGCTGCAGCTCAGGTTTACACCAACTTCAGCCACTTGTGAAGACTTAGGCTTCAGGTCACGTTACTGTAAATTTAGGGTCACCTAAATGCAACCAATTGTCCTAATACAAGGCAGTGTTTTTGGCTCTGTGTTAGCAGAATCCGTTTTGGATGTGTTCCAGGAAAAGTTTTTATTCCTGAACTTGACAGTGCCTACAACTTCACTGCAGGACTTTCAACACGTGCTGTTTGGTCAATCTGAAGCTCAGATCTCACTATGCCCAGCTACTGTATGTCAAAACACAACTTGTCCTGTCCCAGCTATGGCTCATAATAACCCAACTCACTACCTTTTAAAGGGACACACTTTCTCTAGGAGCACGCAGAGGTCATCAGAGGCTAGCAGTGCTAGTGAAGAGTGCCTCCATGCCTTTCAGTTTGCTAAACCAAAACCTATTGTGCTGACTAGCTGCAAAATGAGGTCAACACAAAAACTCCTTGTCCTAAAGGACACTAATCACACAGGAGCATCAAGCACAAGTTGGTATGAAATGGTGAAGAAAAATGGGAGAGGCTGAGGAATAAGAAAGACACAGAGATCCACCCTTATAGGGAGGGCAAAATAAAAAGGGTTACACGATGACTCTGATGCGTATGAAAGAGAAGGAGCATTGCTGGCCTGGGATTCAATTCTGGTATCATCCCTGTTTTGCATTTGCTACTGACTTTACTCCAGTGTGAGCACGATCAGAAATAGCTTATTAAGTGAAGAGATGCTTAATCCTACTTAGTCATCAGGCATGAGTAAGGGCTACAGTATTTGACCTCTTGTGGAAAATAAAAAGAAACATCTGAAAAATCATCTTTCTTTTTCATCTTTACTGTGCTAGAGAAATAGACTGTTTCTACAGTGTAACTGATGAGCTCCTGAGCACTTCAAAAGTAAGTTAAACAGCAATATTACACCAGAAAAGCACAAGAAATGTCACAGATTTATGAACATACACACAGGTACATATTAAATACAGCAGGTGTAAGCTTTAAAAAAAACTACTGACACAACAGACAGCATTCTTCAGAGCTCATGTTCATTAATGACATTATCCATGAATCACTAAGACAAATTAAGTTGTACTTTTCACTCTGGATACCATTTTCAACAAAAAGGAGACTAGAGGGAAAGGGAGGAATTACTTTTCTGGTGTGGATTATCTGCCAACAAAGAAGATATATAACCAGATTTCTATGATTCTGAACAAGTCATTCTGTCCCTACACAAAGAAAGCTGAAAGGACTGGCTTGTCAATCTCCCTTCACCCAGGTAGAAGGGCAAAGTGATTATTAACTTCCATGAGGCAAGTACAAGCCCAGAATGAGCAAAAAGCAGTACTGGAAAATACAGTATCTTCCAGATGTGTTTTCTCTACCTTTAATTCTGAGTTGTCATAGTATGTTTTGGCAGGGGAACAGAAAAAATGATCTAATAGGTCATTTGACTTCCATCACTAATTTCTGTGACTTAAGTAACATTTTATGGTGTTTAAAAAGCAATTTCTTAAGTACTGTTTTTCAGGTTAGAAATGGTCAGTATGACAATAACTGTTGAACCAGTAATGATACTAAATAAGAAAAGTCCTTTAGAGCTTCTAAAAGACAAAAAAGTAGCCCCAGCCCCCTTATACTTCACAGTGGAGCTCAGATGCAAATAAAGGTGCATTAGAAGATCAATATTGTAGTTACCATAAGAAACAGAGGTGATATGACATCTAATGCTTATATATTTCACTATTTATTGTATATTTGGTTGTTTATTATATTCTAAACATACATTTAGTATTTATTTTATATAAGTGTGTACACATACAGTATCTCTGAACTACACACAATAACATGGATGCAGAGCCAGAAGACTCTTGCACTTACTTAAAGGAGGAAACAAGAATGAAGATTAGCTCATAAAGGACCAAAGAACTGAAATAATGTGTTGCTATTTCCTGGAACCTGTCCGAAGATGAGTATCAGAATTTTGGACAGGCTGCATTTTTTCCCCATACTTCCTTTGAAAACCAAGCTGGTACAGCATTCTAATAATCCAACTCAAAGGCACAGAAAAAAACTTTGGATTTTGACAGATTGAAATGGGGACAGGGAGTGGGAGAGGTGGGGAAGATCCTCACAGACTTTTCTAAACCATTTTAATGTTTGTGCAATCCCCAGTCAGTGGCTGTATGGAAGCAAGCTGGCTCAGAAACCCACTGCTCTCCCCAACTAGATGAGGTTGAAATATTTACAGGTCCAGATATTGCAAAATTCAGCAAGTGAAAACTTGGTCTACAACAAGAAGCAAACTCCAAGTAGATTCATGCAACACAGCTAGGCCTATACTCCTTCATCTCTTTGGGGAAAAAGGCTCCCATTGATAACTGCCTGTCAGTTGACACAGAGTCCTAAACAGTGGAAACTGCTCAATCCCTTTCATGAACTCAGGGCGTAAACTGTGGGGGCGGCAACAGGGAGCATTGTACACACTGGACAGCTTGCACTTCATCAAATGAAGAAAATCAGAGTGTGTGTCTTTAAATAATCATCTCCTAAAGACATTTTTTACCCAGCTTGCTGAAGGGCACTGCAGTACATGTGTCAGCACCAGCTTCTGGGAGGGTGACTGCGGTCCCAACTCAGCACACAGCTCCTCTCCCTTCTCAGCATTTCTCAGTTTGGAGGGTTACATGCACTGATCACACTCTCCTTTGCTTTGCCCTGATAAGAAAAAAATTAGAAATAGTATTTCTTGCTATTCTCACTGTATTTGTTGTAATTTAATCCTGACTGCTTCATTTCCAAATTGTGTGGTTTAATAATCCAAGGAAAGAATATAATAGCGACTGTGTGAGGAGTAAAGCAGCAGCAGATCCATATGATTGTTCCACTGTAAACTTCACAGATGGAATTTACCAGAGAATAAAGACAGGGATAAACTCCCAAAATGTAGTTTGCTCTTTTCGCATGCCAACAGAAAATATTAAAGTAGAACTCTTGATAAATAAAAACAAGATGCACATAAACAGTGAAACTTAGCAGGCTCTTATGAGTGCTAGAAATTAAGATGTTGCTGCTTCTTCTTACAGTTGTTTGGTTTTTTTATTATTATTTTACTGCACAAAGAAAAAATTACTCAAAATACTTTTTGATTGCTTTAAAAGGAGCAATTTCTCAGGTTTAAAGTATTGCTTTCAAGTACACATGAATGTTCCCTAATGTTCTTAGATGTTAGACAAAGATCATAATTAACACTCTCCAAGTGAAACAAAACAGATAATGCTCCTCATTTTTTTGGGAACACTTGTGTACATATTCTTAAAAAAATAAAAATAAAAATTAAGGTTGAAGGGAAATGGATGCTTTTTTCTAAAGTATGAACATTTCCCTTTTTAAAAGGAAAAGCATAGTGCACATCGAGTACATTCAAATAGCTTGAAGATTAGAGAACAAAAAAATCATTGGTGATGAATTTCGCAGCAAACTAGCAGTTAAATAGGCTATCTTAGCTCTTCAAGCCACCCGACATGAAACAAACTAATAATAGGTAAAGCTTGTAACTGCATTTCCTCCTTTTGTTACTTTGTTTCCCCAACTTTCACATTACAGCCTGGCTTTGTGTATCTGTCCTAAATCTTCAAGGGAAGGCAAACAAACCAGCCACTGAACTAAAAATCCTGGCCTTTAATGCTTTAGCCTGGGGTTTGGGAAGGAGGGGAAAGGACAACCCACCACTAGGCAAGGGCCTGGAAGCACAGGAGCTGTTCTGTAGCTGGATGTGTCCACAGTGCACCACAAAATGCTTCCCCGGAGCAAAGTCATTCTGAGGTCTCCTGAGCCTCCAGCCCCTTTCCTGCATCTTGTACAAATGACATGCGATGTGAAAAGGGATTTGAGGACAGTTTGGCTGACGAAAGATAGTCCCTGCTTATGGAGTTTGATTAGTGACTCAGTTCCTGCCCGAGAACTAAATGGAAGCCAAGGCAAAGTACTGCGGTACGGGGNGGGGGGGGGGGGGGGGGGGGGGGGGGGGGCGGGTGTGTGTTTAAAACCCACGGTCCAGCGGAAAGGCGCGAGAAAAAAAGAGAAATATGGTTGTGCCTCTCTGGTAACATCAGGAAAGCAACAAGATGTCAGTGAGGTTTTTCTGCTTCCTGTTTGCGAAGCAGCCCCCCCCCCCGCCCCGCGCACACAAACACACCGCTTTGTGTGGGGCTCCTGTCGGCGCTCCCTCCCCGCTCTACCCTCCACCGAGCGAGGGGTCCCGTTCCCCCCCGGCATCGCCGGGAGATGCGCCGGGCTGCCGGGGCCGCTCTCTGGCTGGGAGAGAGGCGGGAGAAGAGCTCCGCTCCTCGGCGACGGGGCGGGAGGTGGGGGACTGCACTCGGCGCTCAGCTTTTGTTTGCCGCTGGAGGAGCGATCGCCACCTCCTCGCCCACCCTGACGACGTGGAGCTGAGGGGCACACAAAAGCGGCCGGTGGGACGGCGAAGGACCGAGGGGAAGGGGGCTACCCGCCGGGCTGCGCGGCGGCGGCGCGCAGGGAACGAGCCGGCACCGCGGCCGGAGGAGGACGGGCTCGGAACGGCCCGAGATAAACACATTGCTCCTTCCTTTCTACGGGGAAGGAGGGGGGGAATGGACGCGAGGGGAAGAGCCGCCGCCGGGACGGCCGCCTCCCCGCCGCTTTGTCACGGAGACCCCCCCGAGGCGGGGGCCGGCGGCAGCTGCGGCCCCGCAGGACCCTCCCGCACGGCCGCGCCTCCCCGCACAGCAGGGGAGGGCGAGAGGGAGGGACGTGTGAGGCTTGTAAACCACACGCTGCCATCGCACCTCCCCTCCCTCCTCCCCGCCGATCTCCACCGCCCATTGTGCGCCCGGCAGACGGCGAAGCCCCAGCTGCCCCGTGCCCGCCCCCGAGCGCCGGGCACCCCCGCCCCGGCGCGGCGGGACACGTCAGGACACACGCACACACACACACGCGCGCGTTTCCCTCTCGGCACAGTCGTTCCTCTCGCCGAGACGAAGGCGCCGGCGGCACCCCCCGGAACGGCGGGCGGCCACGACCTGCTATAAATAAGGCTTAGACGGAGCGCGGGGCCCGGCTCCCCCCGCACCTCCTTTTATTATTCATCATCGGTGCAACCTAGGAGTGGGAAACTCCGCTTCCTACTTGCCGCTACGCTCCTACCGGCTGAGCCCCCGCCCCCTTTCCCCCCTTCGCTCCTCACTAAGCGCCTTAAAACCCAAGGAAACTTTAGGAAGCGATTCAGCTCGCGTGGGGAGCCGGGCTCTTGCACGCCGGGGCAGCCCAGGCAAGAAATCTGCCCAACTTTTCCTCCTGCCGTCAGTCCAGCCTGCGGAGCCAACTTCCACCTCCCTCCGCGGCGGGAGGGATTTAAAAATGCAGCCAGCAAAGCCACACGGCCCCCACACGGAAAAGCCGTCGGGAAACAACGCACGCACACAAAACCCTCCTCTGGCTTTCGGCAGCCCACGGCGCACGCCCGGCACGGCTCCTTCCCTCTTTACCCGGGGCAGCTCTTCCCTTCTTGAAAGAGACGGGGGGGGGAGGAAAAGTTTGTCGGCTCCCCCCGCCTCTCCCCGTGAGAAGTTGCAAAGCCATTCTCCTCCCCGTCCCGTGTCCCCCCCGCCCCAGCTCCGTCCGCCCAGCATGCCCCTGGCCCTGCCATCGCCAAAGTTGAGCCTAGCCCCGTCCCCCTCCGGAAAACAACCAGGGGCAACCTCCAGCTCATCCCGGCGAGGGACTGGGAGCGACAGCGACGCCCCCGACCCGCATCCCCTTACCATAATCAGAGTGTGGTTCCTCTGCTCTGCTGTGGCAGGCTCGGCATCTTGCTGCTGTTTGATCTGATGATGCTGTTTGCTCCCTCCGGTGCCGGTGCCCGTTTTCTTGGCCCTCTGCTCCAGAGTCCGCTGGTAGAGGCTCACCGTGTCCCTGCGCTCCAGCTCCAGCTGCTCCGCCTGAGCTTGCTGGTACCTGCTCTCGCAGTTGACATGGTGCCGGCGGCAGCCCTCGATGCGCTGCCTCAGCCGCTCCACCACCGTGCTGTGCTTGGGAATGCCGCCGCTGTTCGCGTTATTGTTACCGGCGGCGGCGGCGGCGGGAGGACCGTGGGGAGTGCTGTTAACCCCGATACCGGCCCCGCCGAGGCTGCTGTTCAGGTTATTGTTGATGCAGATACTGCTGCCATTCGCGGCAGCAGCGGGGGCTGCAAAATCCCCCATCCTCTTCCCCGTGCACACTATTTTGGAAGAACTTTTTATCCTACCCTTCGCACACACAGAGTCTCCGCCGGGGTCCTGATGGGATACTTTTTAGAGAACCCGGGGGGGAGGGGGCACCACCATGTATCAGGGAAACAGCGATCCCAAGCAAATGTTTCTCTTTCCCCCCAGCCAATCCCTCTCGAGAGGCTCCAAAACATGAAAAAGAGAGGGGAGGGGTGGGGGGGGATAAAGAGAAAAGGTGCTAAAAGGTTATCACCAGCAACACAACCAATAAACACACCAAAAAAAAAAAAAAAAAAAAAAAAAAAGGCAGCACAACAAACTAAGCGGCAGCAATTCGGGTAGCAAACTCCAGGAGATATCAGACCAGTTCCTTTCCTCCCTTTTCTTTTTTATAATCCATTATTTCAAAATAGATTCCATGAGATTTCCGGAGATTTTGCCAAAAGCCTTCTCTCCCCATGTATAAAGAGAAACACGCGCGCCCCTCCACATGCACACGCACACACATCCACACACCCGTTCACACGCACGTTCGCACACACACATCCAAGCACAAACACACGCCGGGCACACTCGGCACACTCACTCGCACTCCCCGGCATCAAAAGACAGGCAAAGCCGCTTTCTTATTGTATTTTCCTTCTAGAAAAAACTTTTGGTGTTTATGCCGCACCGTGTTCGCAAAGTACTTTGGCTGCTCAGTTGCATTTCAACAGGAACCTAAATAGCAAATCCTCGGGCTGGGGGAAGTAAACACATGAACAATCCGGGCCGAGCTGGAAAGAGGGGAAAAAAAGAAAAAGAAAAAAAAAAAAAAGTAGAGCTCTGAAGTCTTTGCTCAACGCCGAGCTGATACAGCCTAACGCTTTGCTCTGCTTTGCTGGCTGCTGCTCCTCCTGCCACCATCACAATGATCAAACGCTCTCCTCCTCCACCTCCTCCTCCTCCATGCCAGCGGAGTGATATCAGGACAGGAGCGCTCAGTAAACACCGCAGCACCAGCAGCAGCAGCAGCTCCTCCAGGCCGTGAGGCAGACCCGGGGACAAGGTGCAAAACCCGGCACGGACGTCGCCCAGCAGGAGCGGACATGACGCTTCCCCCCCCGCCCGGTCGCCCGCCACTGCTGCTGCTGCGCTCACGCCCGGCAGCGCAGCGGGGCTGCCCGCAGGCGCGGCACGGCGGAGCGGAGAGGAGCGGGAGCCGACACCTGCCGCCCCCAGGGCGCCCCGCCGCCGCGTTGGGGCTCCCCGGACCGCGGGGGTGGGCGGCCGCTTTCCCCGGTCGGTAGACGGCCCCGGCGGCAGCGGCTGCTGCTGCTGCGCGGCTGTGCCGGGGCTCGGCGCTGCGGCGGCGGCTACCCGGGGAGGGGGGGGGCGGTGAAGGGGGGTCGGGTGTGCGGGGGTAGCGCCTGTCCTGAATCCCGGCTGCCGGGAGGAGCCGGGGCCGGGGCCGGCGAGAGCGCGGGGTGCGGAGGGCACGGAACTGGCGGGCGAGCAGCTGGAGGCGGCGCTGGGCGCAACCCGAGGTGGACCCGCAGCCGCCGGGTGCGCGCACCCCGCGCCGGGCGGCGTGTGCCGCGTTTCCCTTCGGTGTCAACTGTTGCATAATGAATGCAAACAGAGCGCGGAGCCCTGCGCCTCCCCGACACGGGGCTGAACTTTCTATTTTAAACAAGAGGAGAAACATGACACGTTGGGCAGGAACATTTTTCCAAGAGAAGGGTGGCTGCCTCCATATAGAGCGCGGGTGATTAATGGATCAGGAATACCAGCCCGGGAACCTAGTTTTAAACCAGACAAAGCTATTGGACGCACAATTTTTATTGATCGCTATTTTCTAACTAGCAATATGCGCTAAATTTTTATTTTTTTTTTTATTTAACATAGCTATATAAAATAACTAGCTTTGTGAGACACCCTTGTTCTCTAACATGCAGCTGGAAATAAAGAAAATTGGGAACTCATACATTAGTCATGAGATCTGATTTAAACCATCTTCATTTCTGCCACCGCAGATTAGCATAGGATACTATTTCTAAGCTACTGACAGTGGTAGAGAGCTGTCTTTGTCTTCAAGTCCTCAGCAATATGAAATTTGGGTTTAGGTCCATTCCTATTGCAACAGCTCCTGACTATGGTGAGATAGAAAACAGTACTGGACAAATAAAATTAGTGATTAGTAACTGTCCCGAGTTGAGACTAATGAGCACGTCTCTCCACCCACCCCCCCATCCCCCCCCTTGCCTTAAAAGTTTTCTTCAGCATCAGTTTGAAAACCGAGGTGGAGATACTTTTGTTCCTCCAGATCACCAATTGCTTTTTCATCAAAAAACAGAGAAAAAGAACAACTCTGCTCAGAAGCAGCCTAAGAATGAAGGCAAATTACAAATCCTGTGTCATTTACAAAGCTCAATGTAATTGTTAGAGCTGGGGGATGTGCTGTATACTCTTCAGAAACTATTTCTCCCCCTCTGACTCCACAAGACAACAGTATTCCTTGGGTTTTAGAATATATATGAAAATACTGAATATAAGAACTGAAAGGGGGGAAGAGGTAGGGGAAGCTCTCTTGGGGCTTTTTTTTTTTTTTTCAATTGATTGTTTTTATTTGACATGGAAAGTGTCAGCAGGCCACAAAGGGAGACATCTGGGAATGAAGTTTAACTTCGAAAAAGTACTTTTTGGATTCCTCCGCACTGCCCCCTGCAGCCCGGCTGCTGCCAGCCTCGCTCCAAAGGACGGGCAGATCCAGAGGGCACCGAGTCTGCAAGAAGCGAGAGAAGAACGTCTAGTGGACCCATGGAGTCAGAAATACAGGTGAAAACAGTAGTTTGGGGTTGTTTTGTTTTTACAGGCTACTTTTTGTTTCACTTAACAGAAGTTGTTTCTTTTCCTACAACCAGGATAAATACGGTTTGTCAATCTATATGGAGTCACACAAACGTGCCCCAACTTCCAGTATATCACTTCAGCAACAAACATTGTGTTTAAGTGCATACTGGATTGCTATAAAATTAAATTCCAGCCTACCAAAAATTCAGGATCTTTTTAATGTCTCTGCTTCATACCTTGTTTCTGTCAGGCTGCACAGCCCAGGGGTGATGATTTGAGTAGGAAAGTTTTTAAGTAACTGATGCTTAGAAGATTGGCAAACAGATCAGTCATCAATTTTGTGGAAGAAAAAAAAAAGAAAAAAAAAGGGAAAATCTGAATGCATTCTAAAACCAGTTGATTCTGATCAAAGATATTTTTAACTGGCTGAGGTTAAAACAAAGTTGAGCAAACATGCGTCCATCTATTTCCCCACATGTTTTAAGAGCAACGGTGGTAATACTGCATTATCGTATAGTACAAACTTTTATAAGATAAAGCACTACCCTCTATATCTAAAAACATTCATTAGAATCAGAATGTCATACATAAAACATGTTATTCTACAGCTGTCATCCAGCACTTAAGAACTAACTAAATTTTTTCATCTGTCAGGAGAGTTTTAAAACTAAGTATTGAATAGCAATTGTAAAATAGCATAATAGACATAAGATTTCCCAGGTGATTTTTGCACCACTTGTATTGTAAGGATACTTAACACAAACAATTACCAGCTTCTAAAAAAGTAAGGCTAAAATGAGCTATTTAAGCAATTATTTAAATTCAAATTTTGTAAAGGACAACACATTTGCTATGCCACTGAGTCTGAAAAAGTAAAAGTGGGAAACCCCTTCAGATTATAGCCTGGGGAATACAATGCAAGAAATTGTGAGATTTCAGCATTGTTCTACTACTGGTTATTGTCATTAAAACAGATGTTCCTCAAAACCTTGACCAAACAACTCTGTTCTGTGATGTGACACAAGCAGACTCACTCCTAGTAGATGTGTGCACTTACATTTATGACACACTCACCTCATGCAGTAATTTACCACACACTCACAAATGTGTGCATTTGCTC
This sequence comes from Ceyx cyanopectus, assembly GCA_013401355.1. NCBI lineage: Eukaryota > Metazoa > Chordata > Aves > Coraciiformes > Alcedinidae > Ceyx > Ceyx cyanopectus. The sequence goes on along the minus strand of VYZU01065649.1, from coordinate 55,617 downwards.
TGCACCTTTTCTTCTTCCCTACACATCAGCTTTAGAAAACTATCTTCACAACTGGAATTTCAAAAGAATAAAATATATCAGAATTCTAAGTGATGCAAGATGAACTTGCTGATGCCAGCAGTTGAACACTAATGCTACCGATATCAGCTGACAGGACACTAATTACTAGTTACAGGAGATGATTGCTTGGTAAAGGATCTATTCAGTGAGTTAGGATTCTGAAAAAAATTATAAAGCACAGGCCTGATCTGTGAAAAGATACGCAGTATGAAAATACAGCATACGTTCTCAAGATGATTATCATGACAGAGATCTGTCTAATTAGGAAGAATCTATTTTAATGCTAAGATATGAAAGAGCCCAGCTGGGAGAGGAATTTAGAGGAAGACACAGAAACATGACTGTTAAGCTGACAGCAAGTGCAGCCTAAGCATGTTCCAATGACAGCTTCTAAAAAAAAATTTCATCTCAGCATTTAATCAATAGTGGTTTCAGAACAAGTGCAGCCTTACAGATAATCTAGCTAGTCATATTAGTGGGAGGAGCTCCATAAATAATATAGAAAATATGCCTTTGCAAAGCAACATACTGAAATCACTTTCCTTTTGTCAGTGGAGCTGGGGGTTATCCAGTAGATGGGCAACATTAAAAATATCACCACAGGGATAAATATGAATCCAGCTCTGTTAGAAACCACACTTCAGTTCCTGGCTCTGCCAGTCAGGTTGGAAACTGCAGTCGTTGTGGCAGCAAGTTTCAAACCATCTTGGGCAACAGATTAACCTTCAGAGCAGCCGCCTGGGTAGAAACCTTTCTGAAACCTCCTACTATAATTAAATGGTTTATGTCTAAATTGATGGATGACACGGTGACACAGGCATCTGCTGGAAGGCGAACCTCGAGTCAACCACGCAGTGTGTTCACTGAATATAGCTTTGAAAACCAGCTAACAGACACTTCTTGGGTCTGCAAGCAGCAGCTTTCTTACACAGCAAAAAGGGTTTCAGAAGATTTCTGCTAAAGCTTCTCTTGGGTACAGCAATATCTAACTGGGCAAATCAGATGAACTCCAGTTACTATCACAAGCTATTTAAGTGCATGCTGCCTAATATATCCATAGTCAACAAAGAATAATAATGTAATTTGAAGAGTGGTTGAACCAAAGCCATATAGTTGAGGGTTGACTGAGAACAAACAAACAAACAAAAAAACAAACCCACAACCTACGTGAATGTATCTATGAAATCCAACTACAGCATGCAAAAATTCTCATGACAGCTGGGGTGACCATGATCTATGGCTGTCAGAACATCCAGAGCTGTAGGAATTCTTCAAGGAACAGACAGACTCTGGAGCAAAGTTGCTCTAAATAGTTAAGGAAAAAGTAATCAAGAGTGCAAAGTAACAGAAGAACAAAACAACAAAAGTAGAAAGGGGAAGTCACAAAGAAAATTGGTAAGCGAGTTACAATTCCAAAAGCCAGAGCTTTAAGGCACCAGCAGAAAGGGATCACTATATGTAAATAAAAACAAAATTAAACCACCCTCAAAACTACAACACTTGCCAGAGTGTATATTTCAAGCTGCAGAATGTGGGGAATCCAAGTCAGAATTTGGTCAGAATCTTCTCATTTGTGAGCAACACTGACAGCTCCAATCCAGGAAGGTATTACAGCAGGACAAGCACAGGGATGGAGACACACACATACCTAAGTGCTCAGCTCAATCAGGGCTGGAAAAATACAGGGAATGCAAAATGTGTACTCATTTTCTCCTGCCCTGATTACACATAGGTCACAACAAGAACATTAACAAAACAAAAATGGAATGCCATGAATTGGCATTGTTACCCACATGCTGTCCTGTCAGATTAATGTTATTGAAATACATCCTAGTTCAGCAAGCAAAATTAAGATAATTAGTTGTGATGTACTACAGTACCCCTTTCTGTTGTTTTGAAAATCTGATTCTGGAGCTAAGAGCTGTAGGAGATCTCCATGGACAGAGCTAGCAGAAAGCTTGAGGGAGGAAAATGAACATCATTGCTTGGGCACAGGCCCCATCTAAGCCTTTGATCTGTCACTCTGGTCTCAGGAGAATAATGGAGTTGGAATGAAGGAGAGAATGGAAGAGAGAGAGAGAAAAGAAAGGACATCTGAGAAAAATCCCAGAGAGAGATGCTTTTGGGGGGTTCTTGGCAGCTTACACTGGAAATACGCATGAAGGAACTTAAGTTTCTTTAGCAATTCCTATTCTAAGTAGGCCACTGCTTCTCAGTAAAGACTGTCACATTTACATTTACCTTGAATTCAGAGCAACAAACAAAAAATCCCTCATTGATAAAACTGAATATCAGCTTTGGTGATGAGGAAGCAACTGGGGATGGCTTGGGTTTTGTTTTTTTTCCTTTCTCCAATGCAAAATTGCTGTTCAGATGTCAGCCATGTATAAGAATGTCAGAGTGACCATGATCACTTTGAATTTTCTGAGCCAGAAGAAAGCCTGAACCTATTGCAAGCTATCACTCATCCTCCTTCAAAGGGGAGACTAATGATTGCTCTGCGATCCTTGGCACAACCAGTCAAGTTTAATATTCAGACAAGAACATTTTTAGAAGTTCTTAAATTATAGGGAAACAGAAATAAAAGGTCATTTTCCACAGTAGTAATTTTTTGTAGAATTCATGTAAGTTCAGTCTTCAAGACAAAAAAGTACTCTATTTTCCTCCCTGTGCCAATGTATTGACACTCCCATTGTTTCACTGAAACCTCTACGGTTTACCATCTACAAGTACACATGTATCTTGCATATATTTACAAACTTATAGTAAAAACACATCACTGATGTTGCAGTCTTGCAGTCAATGAGTTTAAAACCACCAAAACCAAAGATCTTGTGCAGTCTTGATCTGGCTTCCTCACACCATTCACACACAGTATGATCAAGTCTTCAAATACACCCTTACACATTAATTTTTCCACAGGATGTTTGCTTCATTCTGCACACACACCTGTCAGTGCTCACCAGAAAACATATCACCTCAGGTCTATTTACCAATTCAAACCCTGTTCACAGACATTCAGCTTCTGAGAAGGACCACAACTACTGCTCCTGGGTCTTTCACATGTACCAGTTTTCACAGGTCAGTACAAGTGAGAGGATGGTGTTTTTACTCAGATTAGAGACTGGAAACCAAAACAAATAATTAAGCTTAAAATATTCTGCTAAAATGCTTCATTTGAGCTGATTTTTAAAAACAAACAAAGTACACTATTCAACTTCAGTTGAATCAGTAGGTGCTTAGCACAGAATCACAGAATCATTTGGCTGGAAGAGACCTCTAAGATCATCAAGTCCAACCGTTCACCCTGCACTGCCAGGGTCCCTAAACCATGTCCCCCAGCACCATGTCTACGCAATTCTTAAACACCTCCAGGGATGGGGACTCCACCACCTCCCTGGGCAGCCCATTCCAATGCCTAACCACCCTCTCTGTAAAGAAATTTTTCATGATATCTAACCTAAATGTCCCTTGGCACAACTTGAAGCCATTCCCCCTCATACTGTCATTTTTAACTTGGGAGAAGAGGTTAACCCCCACCTCCCTATAACTTCCCTTCAGGTAGTTTTAGAGAGCAATAAGGTCCTCCCTGAGCCTCCTCTTCTCCAGACTAAACAATCCCAGCTCCCTCAGACTTTCCTCATAGGAGAACCTCTCCAGATCCTTCCCCAGCTTCACTGCCCTTCTCTGAACTCCCTCCAGTACCTCAACATCCTTCTTGTAGTGAGGGGCCCAAAACTGGACACAGTACTCAAGATGAGGCCTCACCAGTGCTGAGTACGGGGGTACAATCACCTCCCTGCTCCTGCTGGCCACACTGTTCTTGATGCATGCCAGGATGCTGTTGGCCTTCTTGGCTGCTTGGGCACAACTGCTGGCTCATATTCAGTCTGCTGTCTACCAGCACCCCCAAGTCCTTCTCCAAAGTGCAGCTTTCCAGCTGTGTGAAATCCCTTCACAAGGCTGGGACTTGGAAAATGAGGAAAGCAGTTAGTGATCATCTGCAAAAAGCAGAGTTTTTGTGAACTGAGTAGCATCACCTAAGAAAGTTCAAACATCTGATCTGAAACACCTGTAGTTCAGTAAATTACAGGCAAAGGCAGAAAAGAGACCTTATAGGAAAGAAAGGAAATAACATGAGCTGGCAGTGTGCTCATGCAGCCCAGATGGCCAAACGCATCCTGGGATGTATCAAGAGAACCGTAGTCAGCAGGTCAGGAGAAGTGATTCTCCCCTTTTGCTCTGGTGAGACCCCACCTGGAATACTGCATCCAGTTCTGGTGTCCCCACCATAAGAGGGACATAGATCTGTTGGAGCTCGTTCAGAGGAGGGCTACAGGGATGATCCAGGGGTTGAAGCACCTTTGCAACGAGGACAGGCTGCGGGAGCTGGGATTGTTCAGTCTTAAAAAGAGAAGACTTCAGGGGGACCTAATAGCTGCCTTCCAATAGCTGAAGGGAACCTACAGGAAGGCTGGGAAGGGACTTTTTACAAGAGCTTTGACTGATAATACAAGGGGAAATGGGTTTAAGTTGAAGGAGAATAGATTTAGATTAGATCTTAGGAAGAAATTCTTCAGTACGAGGGTGGCAAGACTTTGGAATAAATTACCCACAGATGTTGTGGCTGCCCCCTCCCTGGAGATGTTCAAGGCCAGGTTGGACAGAGCCTTGTGTAGCCTGGTCTAGTGGAGAGGTGTCCCTGCCCATGACAGGGAGGTTGGATTAGATGATCTCTAAGGTCCCTTCCAACCTAGGCCATTCTATGATTTTATGATTTGCAATAATATTTTAAAATAAATCTTTTTGTCCAACTTCTTTCTGTTGGTACACCTTTCAAACAGCCTTTCCTGAAACAAATTCAAAACAGGCTAGGTTTAGAAAGTACTGTTCAGGGAAAGTTTATCTGAAGCCAGAAAATGCTAGAGAGATAATAAAATGAAAATCCCCAAAAGGATGCAGAAAAGATCCCTATTCAAGCTTGGTCACATTAACCAAAATACAAACACCAGTAACTACCAGCTATGTTACAAACCAAGCCTGTGTTCAGGCTATTTCCAGAGTCACTAAAGTTACTAGACAGCATTCATCAGAAGTCTAGGACACCTCCCATCGTAGCTCAGCCTTGTAGCTAACTAATGGTTTACAGCAAACAACAGCTGATTAGATTCCAGTTAGACAGGGGAAAAAAAATAATCCTTCTCATAGTAGGAATTGTGAGACTTTAAATAGATTACTTATGGAGGCTGTAGAGTCTTCGTAATTGAAAGCAGTAGGAACAGGTTAGACAAATTTGTCAGTAAGGACACAAATGTAATTGATTTTGCCATGGAACAGGGTGATGGATTAGGTGACTTAAGGGTCCTTCTCATCCTAACTCTTTGTAACACCTAAGGACATAGAAAGTTATAAATATATCTAAGCTATTAATACCTTTATTTATTTTATTCTGAATTTGGTGTATAATGAGTTTGTTACACGTGAACTTATGTGTTGGTTCAGATCACAGGTCCATGTAGCTGAGCTCCATCTCTCACAGTAACCTTGGCAGTGGAACTTGGGAAAAATAAGACGAGGGTAAGCACATGCTGCCACCCAGCCTTCAAACCTTTTCAAGTTAGGTTATGTGATTTATGTAGTTACTAGACTCTACAGCATCTCTTCCAAGGTTTTTTCCAGTCACTTCTTGTGTATTTATAAATCCCTTGATCCAGAAAGTAATTTGAGTACCCCCCAAAGTCCATATATGTTGTCTGAAGAACCAGTGCCTCTTATTTGTTCTGTATGAAGCTCTTACTAATTTCTAATATCCCTCATGCTTGTATCAGAAGAGATAGTTAAAAACCAATCCCACCCTTGTCCCTAGACCTTTCAGTTCCATAGACCTCTTCTTACATTTCCCCTATGTCTTATTCTTTTTCAAATGAAGATTCTTGGCTATTTGACACATGGAGTTCCTTGCATGCTGCAGTTAAGTCACAGTATACCTCTGATCATTCTTGTAATCTCCAAATACTTTTCAGTTCCATCATGTCCTTTCCAGGATAAATGGACCAGAACTGAATGCACTATTCAGGTGTGTAAACCTTGGATTTTTACAGTAGCATATGAACTTGAACAGTAAGCACAATGATTCTTTCTGGTTTGTTCTTTATTTACTACTTAATCATTCCTAACATTTTTATTTTTTTTTGTGTAAGCCATTTTATCACTACTACCAAGTGATATTTTAATGGAACTGTCTCCCACATAACCCAAAGGTCTTGTTTTTGAATACCTTTGGGCCAACTTAGAAATGATCTAAGATGTGAAGATAGGATCATTCTTCACCATAAGTATTGCATTTTCTACATTATCTACACTGAACTGCAGATGTCTTATAATTGTACATCTTTCTGCAAGTTATGCAGTCTCCCTTGTCCTTACTATCTTGAGTAGCCTCCTACTATAAGCAAAGCTTTGTCATCTCACTGATCCCTTCTCCAAGTTATTTAAGAATATATTGAACAGTATGTGTCCCAAGATCACTACCATATGGGATTTGACTGGTGATCTCTTTCCCATGCAAGAACTGACCATTTATTTCCATACAGTGATGCTCTACCCAATGTTCACACCTTTTAAATCATATTCTCATCCATTCCAGGGCCTTCCTTCTTATGCCAGTGACATTCTCTTGTTACTTCATTTTCCTAAAACACTTTGATAAAGTTCTGTCACGAGTCTTTTGGAAATCCAAGTTGACTGTATCAGTCAGATGATCCTCATCTATATAATACTGACCCCTTCAAAGAACCCTTGACAACTTTGTTAACTCTCACCGATGATATCATATTTATTCAGGTAGCTAATAATTTTCTTTCTTGTTACAATATCTACTCATTGACCTGGAACAGATGCCAAATTTTAGTTTCCTGGACACCCCTGGAACTTTTCTTAATGACTGACACCGCACTTTACACCTTCTGATTTTCATGTACTAAGGAATTTTGAAGAGACATGTTACATGCTGCTGTTAGTAGAGATTTAATCCTTGACTTCTTGGGTGAATCCTTCAGATCCTGCACATTCTTCTGTATTCATATGTCTTTTGTACACCATTAACTCTTCCAGATACTTCAGTTTCAAAGGTTCTCTGCCAAGTTCCCTGAATGCCCCAAAAGGCTCTGGGAGGACAATTGCCCTGATTCTTCCACACTGAACAAGGATGCAAATGGTTCAGCTTCTCTCCAGTGACTTTGTTCTCCCTGAGAGTTCCTTTTATACTCTTGTCAGATCAGACACATTGATGACTTCTTTTCCCTCCTGATGCATTCAAAGAAGGATATTGGACTGGTTTTCATTTTCTCAGCTAGTTAGGTCTCAGATTCATATTTGGTCTGCCTTAATAATAATCTTAATAGAATATCTCTCAGTGTTGATGGTACTTCTGTCACTTTTCATTTGCATGTGGCTTTAGCTTTTGGAAAGACCCTTCTTTCCAATAGCCTCTCGTTGCTGTTGGCCATGACTGCTGCTTTTGCCTTTCTCAGGCATGTCCTTGTGGGCTTCCTAGCTGAGATCTGAACTGCATCTTCTAGGCTTCCTTCAGATAAGGAAGGATTGCTGACTGGGCAATCATTAGAGAATCACAGAATGGACTGGGTTGGGTTGGAAGGGACCTCCAAAGATCACCTAGTCCAAATCCCCTGCAATAAGCAGGGGCATCTCTAACAAGCTCAGGCTGCTCAGAGCCTCCTCAAGTCTGGCCTTGGATGTCTCCAGGGATGGGACCTCAACCACCTCCCTGTTCAGCCCATTCCAGGGATCTGTCACCCCCAGATTAAAGAGCTTTTTCCTGATGTCTAACCTAAATCTCCCCTTTTCCAGCTGAAAACCATTGCCGCTTGTCCTCTCACTGCAAACCCCTGTGAACAGACCCTCCTCTGCTTCTTGACAGACCCCTTGCAAGTACTGGCAGGTGCTCTAAGGTCTCCTGGAGCTTCTCTTCTCCAGGCTGAACTATCCCAGCTCCCTGAGGCTGTGCTGGGAGCAGAGCTGTTCCAGCCCCTGAGCATCTCCTCTGGCCCTGCTCCAGCAGCTCCAGGTCCCTCCTTTAACATTCTGCATCATCAGAGCAGCATTTTGTTTTGTCAGATAAACACTTTCAAAGAACAGCTCCTTGTTTCTTTCCATCACTCATCTACAGATACCTTATCCAAAAAGATAGAAAGGGAGNACATAACCCAAAGGTCTTGTTTTTGAATACCTTTGGGCCAACTTAGAAATGATCTAAGATGTGAAGATAGGATCATTCTTCACCATAAGTATTGCATTTTCTACATTATCTACACTGAACTGCAGATGTCTTATAATTGTACATCTTTCTGCAAGTTATGCAGTCTCCCTTGTCCTTACTATCTTGAGTAGCCTCCTACTATAAGCAAAGCTTTGTCATCTCACTGATCCCTTCTCCAAGTTATTTAAGAATATATTGAACAGTATGTGTCCCAAGATCACTACCATATGGGATTTGACTGGTGATCTCTTTCCCATGCAAGAACTGACCATTTATTTCCATACAGTGATGCTCTACCCAATGTTCACACCTTTTAAATCATATTCTCATCCATTCCAGGGCCTTCCTTCTTATGCCAGTGACATTCTCTTGTTACTTCATTTTCCTAAAACACTTTGATAAAGTTCTGTCACGAGTCTTTTGGAAATCCAAGTTGACTGTATCAGTCAGATGATCCTCATCTATATAATACTGACCCCTTCAAAGAACCCTTGACAACTTTGTTAACTCTCACCGATGATATCATATTTATTCAGGTAGCTAATAATTTTCTTTCTTGTTACAATATCTACTCATTGACCTGGAACAGATGCCAAATTTTAGTTTCCTGGACACCCCTGGAACTTTTCTTAATGACTGACACCGCACTTTACACCTTCTGATTTTCATGTACTAAGGAATTTTGAAGAGACATGTTACATGCTGCTGTTAGTAGAGATTTAATCCTTGACTTCTTGGGTGAATCCTTCAGATCCTGCACATTCTTCTGTATTCATATGTCTTTTGTACACCATTAACTCTTCCAGATACTTCAGTTTCAAAGGTTCTCTGCCAAGTTCCCTGAATGCCCCAAAAGGCTCTGGGAGGACAATTGCCCTGATTCTTCCACACTGAACAAGGATGCAAATGGTTCAGCTTCTCTCCAGTGACTTTGTTCTCCCTGAGAGTTCCTTTTATACTCTTGTCAGATCAGACACATTGATGACTTCTTTTCCCTCCTGATGCATTCAAAGAAGGATATTGGACTGGTTTTCATTTTCTCAGCTAGTTAGGTCTCAGATTCATATTTGGTCTGCCTTAATAATAATCTTAATAGAATATCTCTCAGTGTTGATGGTACTTCTGTCACTTTTCATTTGCATGTGGCTTTAGCTTTTGGAAAGACCCTTCTTTCCAATAGCCTCTCGTTGCTGTTGGCCATGACTGCTGCTTTTGCCTTTCTCAGGCATGTCCAGTAAATGGCGTCTATTTGCATCACGCTAGTCCAGTAAATGGACAGGGCATCACGCTGTTGACATCGCGCTTCCTCGCTGGTGTCTTTGTCTTCTCATGCCCACTTTATGGCCTCAATTGACTCAGTTTATTTTTGGTAAACTTTCTCATTTTTACATAGCTTCTCATGTTGAAACAAACACCACAGTGGTGGGCATTTGGGCCTCTATTGTTCTCCAAGGATACTGTATCCAAGAGTGTTATGCTACTCTAAAAGAATAGTCTTAATGTTCAGCAACAGATATATGCATGAATGTATATATATATATATATATATATATATAAACTCATTATAGATAATGGTGTAAATTGCAATGTAAGGCAGATGGGGCTGGTAAACTGGGAAGTAACTGTGAAAGGACTTCTGTTTTTTTCCCCAGCTATAACTGGACATGAGTGAGAGTTCATTTGGATCTGATCTTATTTCTTGAGTTTGCCTGAAATATACTCTAAGAATTAGCATTTATTGCATGTAGCTCTCAAACCTTTCTAAGCATCATTACTCCTCTTTGTAGAGCAATTATGAGCCACAGAACAATGACGTGACAAAAGACAGTAGCTATGGCTCTTCATTAAATTGCTGTATTGGAATCTCCTTTATTTACTAGGAACCACTAACTTTGCAAACTAGTTGAGGAATTGCTTTTAAATCAACACCATTATAGTTGATTTTATGTGGTAAATGAGGTGTTTACGTTCTTATTTTCAGACCCTCTTTTGTCTGCATGTAGGAAATATTTGTATTGTAACAATATATCATAACGTGATTTTCATGTGTCTTGTTCTGAGTGAGAACAGAACTGATTCTATTCAGTGCTTTTACTTTTCAGCTTCAGTTCTAACTAACTGCATTGTCTGAAGTTAGCAACGTGCTTTCACAAGAATGTCTGCTACTGACAATGATAACAATTCAAGTTTAGAGTTAGTACCAAGAATTAGTGTGCAGAACAAGGCCACTGCTGGATCTTGTGCACCATGTTGGGGGTGCAGAAAGTAAAAGGCAGCACCTGCAGGGAGGACTGAACAGGACAGGTGACCCCAAACTGATAACAAGGGATTCCAGCCCATAGACTTCATATTCAGCATAAAGCTGAGGGATCAGGAGGGTCTCATCCTCCTTTGTTTGGCTCTGGTCCTCTCCTGATTTCTTCCTCAACCTGAATCCAAGGGGGACTCTGTCCATTCTGCCTGTAATCCTGATTTTGTGTTCCCGAATCTAGTACCAATATCCAGCTCCTGAACACAGTTCTTATCTGCTGCTGGGCCTAGTCTGAGACCTTCCCTGTACTTGCTCCAGTGCAGCATCAGTGGTGACAGTGACATAATTCCCATCAGGAGATGCTGGGTTCAATACTGGTTTTGTATGCATTTGTCTATATTCCATTTTTATTGTAATTATTTTTATTAAAGTTGTTGTAGTTTCATTTTTTTAATTCACAAGCCTCTAACCCTTATTCCCTTTCTCTTCCTGTCTGAGGAGGGAGTGGGGTTATCAGGGAACATCTGTTACGGGTCTAAAAGGCTGCCCTAACCCTAAACTGAGACATCATGCAATAGATATTTTCAGGTCATTTGTTAGTTTCTTAAGCTTGCTTTGCATTTCATAGCTCAACAAGGTGTTCTGGTTGAATAAGACGATGAAGACACAAAGCCTGTGTCCTGGGGCTTTGGCCTCATCGATGTTCCCATGATTCACATGGTGCACATTCTAGGGAAATCTAGCTCCACAGACCAACAATATCAAACACCACCTTTGCATAAGATCACAGTCTATAAATCACAGACCATAAACCAGGAAATAAATAATAGCATTTTTAACATTTCCATAGCATAGCATCGAAATCTACATGTACAGGGGGTTTTGCCTAATTCTTGTCCTATGGGATAAACAGTTTTTGCACTTCTGCCTTCAGGCTCCCATTTCTTCTAGTAATATATGTAACTCATCCAGAACGCAGTAAAAATGTGTCTTACTTTTGCACATCTCTCTCACAGGCAGATGACCTGTCAGCACACTGGTCTACACTGAGCTAGTGCCTCCACTATTTTATCACAGTAACTTGCATATTGGTATTTCAATCACTAAGTCAAATACAAGTGAGCACAGTTTCATTTTGGGGGTAGAGTTACCTGCCTCACTAGCCAACCAATTTCTCTTGTCAAGGCCTGCAAATAATAGAATATAGGAAAGCAGTACCTTTTTATTATGGATTTGGTGGTGGTTTTTTTGAATCTACATTTCCTTTTTGAAAAAGGAAACACGTGCTGCCTCACCTAGCATGGCACCAGGAGCTTAACACCTTTGGTGTTCTTTTTCACTCTAAATTGACTGCTATGAGCCATTGTTAATTACCAGTTAAAGGAGAGTCACTGACTCTATTTCCATAGAGAGGAAAATATGAATTATACACTACCCAGTGGGTAATACTTATCAGTCCTTTCAGTACTTTCACACAGTAGATGTTTCATTTAGTAATGATTTGCTGCTAAGTCAGTCTGTGCCACACATCATCTCAAGCTGGAATACCCAAAAGTTACTCCCTTTAACCACATTTAACTGGTTTTGTCCCATGTGTAGCTATGAACGTTCTTGCACATATGCTAGAAAACTAAGCAGCCAGTTATCTTTGGTGGTGTTTTTGGAGTTGAGCAGCATTTTGCTGCTTCGATTCCTATGTCTGTATCACACCAGCCAGTTGCTGTATGGATTAGGGACCTTTATTTGCATAAGGCCATCTCATGATACAAGAAAAATATTCAAGGTGACTGTCGTAGTTATGAAATCACCTGATTTTGTGCAGATAGGAAAAACAAAACAAAAAATAAGAAGAGAGCTGAAAGAACAGCGTATCATTCCCTAAATAGCAAAGGTACTGAATTGGCAGAGTTAATTATTCTTCAGCTGTCCACACCATTTTGTTACATCATTTTGGAAAAGTCTGTTAGAATTGATACTAGCTCTATAGACTTTTTATTTGTACATGATTCTTTGATATCATTTCATAGCAGTGACNCTGTGATTTGTGAGTGTGAAAATGTGTGGGTCTGCCCTTTAGAAATTGCCCAGAGGTATTCAGAAAGACATATACTGTGACCACATTGTCCAGTCTGCTCTGAATTACAGATCCTTTCCATATACCTTCACTGCTTACCCTCCCAAGTAAGACTGCCTTTCAAATTATGACACTTTTTTCTGGCAGAAGCTATGGGTCCTTGGAGAACGACTACACTTGGCAGAGAAACCACAGCCCTGCCAGGAAAGACAGCTATTCTTCTAGCACAACATTATCAAGTTAGTCTTCTCTCAAGAGAAATTTCCTCCAACAGCCTAATATTAAAGGACATCACTGTTCCATCTGAAAGTGATAGAGTTTTCAAAAAAAAAAAAAAAGAAACAGTAAAACTGAAGGAAGTAAGAAACAATTTGATTAATAATTAAGGTTTGTGGGTTGTGCCTCATTAGGCAGCTTAGGGGTGTGATCTTTACTCTTAACTAATAATGTTCTTACCCACAGAGGTCTGATTGATAGACATTTTTCTTCAAAGCAGCATTTAATGGTTCTGGTATAGGAGGCTATTTACAGTTAAGCTAAAATCAAGCTTTAAAAGACTTAGCTGATGAATAAGCAGCTGTCCCACACTACAAGAAGAATAAAGTGTGGCAAGCCTGCAGGCCTAATGTGTGTCCTTCATCTAGGAAAGGCAGCAGTTGTGTTCAGTGCTCCCCTCTGTTGCTGTTGTGTATTCCTGTGGCCTTATTAGAATCACTGACTCTAAAATCCCTTTTGGGTAACAGCAGATGTCTCTTCGGAAGGCAGGGAAAGTATACAAGCTATACTCTTAATAGAAACTAAGACTTCCCTCTAGAATTTATGTTTGGACCTACACGCGTTCATTTTCCTCTCACTCTTTTGACTGCTTTGTTGTAACATAAAGGAAGCCAGTTGTGCTGTATTAGCTCCTCAAGATAGACAGGGTAAGCAGTGTATTCTAGGTGGATTTAGAGACAAACATAGGATCTAAAACCTGTCTTCCCCCCTTAATTTTCAACAATACTTAAAAGTACTTCTCACCTACCCTGTCTATTTTCTGTAGCAAGGCCAATCATGGTTGAAAACGAAGATGATTCCTAAGGCAGCCCAAGCAGAAATGGCAATTGCCAGGCATTTGGGGACCTGATGCTTCCAGTGGGTCCCACACACCAAATAAATCCCTATGCTCTGTGCTACAGCCATGTCCAAATTACTCCTTTCTCCATTAGCTCCATCAATAGGCAGAAAAAGGTGCCACAAAAACAAAAAAAAAAGCTGTTACCAGCACTTGTTTTCTTCCTCCTCTCTCTCTCTCTCGAGTTTATTAAAGCTTTTACATGGGACTTCCTCCCTGACAAAGTATTCAAATACATTGGGATTTAAACATAATGTCAGCAAGGGGTTTCAGGTAGCCCCTAGGAAGACAGGGCAGAACAGGAACAGATGGTATCACCATGTAGATTTTGCAGAGGGGTTGTGGAGAGGAAAAGCAGCAGAGCAGCCTGGGTTGTGGTACTGTACGAGGGAGTTTAAGCAGATAAACATCAAAGGCACCCAGCTGTCCACACCATTTTGTTACATCATTTTGGAAAAGTCTGTTAGAATTGATACTAGCTCTATAGACTTTTTATTTGTACATGATTCTTTGATATCATTTCATAGCAGTGACACTGAGAAGCTGAAAACCAGACGCACAGTTTCCACATCTTTCTGACTTGTGACTTAGAAAGAAGACTGTCATCTCTCCTGCAATGCCCAGTGCAGTAACTTGATTAGAATTTCACCTCCAAGATACAGTAACAACAGAAGTTTGGTACTCTACCAATATTTAAAATCCCCTTACAGCCATTGCTAATTTACTAATTCTTAGCTCTGCTGAATCAGCATCACTGACAGCAATGTCTCCCCTTAATCACTGACAGAAAGCAGTGCCTCTGCAAGGGCAGAGTCAACAAAGAACAGGATTAGGGTAAACTGACAGTATCAACTCCTATACAATCGTTTTAAAATTATCTAAAATCACTAACCTTTCACTTCTGGAGCATGAGGTTCAATCCTGTGTTTAGCCATGCATGAAAACGAGTTCAGCAATCTTGGTTTAGCCTCCACAGAATCATTCATGTAATTTGCCCTGTGGATTTTGCTGTGGAAAAAGAGTGAATATGAATTAGAAAACAAAAGTGAGATTCTGTCAGGTTGAAAAATCAAACATCAATCAATCTGAATGTCAGAGCAAATTCACATCTGAGAGCTTGGAACCTTGTGCAACCCTCCTATGGGCAGAATAAAAAACAGAATATGAGGCAGGAGCCACTGTAAGCACAACATAGCAGTCATCATGGCACCAGTGGAGTAGTCACTGAAACAGTACTGTGAGTGGGATGGCTGCACACAAATTGACTGCTCCTGAAGACTGCTCCTCAAAATGCACGGTGTCTTCTCATCCACAGGAGGTGGATATACTCAGAATACTCAGTACTGCCCACTCAAGTAGGGCAGGCAGCTTTGTGTCTCGAACATGCCCTACATTTTGCAATGGCCAGCAGCCCTGCTTCACCTGCCATCATGAATTCCAGGGTGCTGCTTAGAATAAAAAAGTTAAGTCTGTTTCTAGAGACCAAGGAAGACCATGAGTCTCTCTTTTCCATGAAGGAGCACTTCCCAAAAACAGGGAAATACAAATTAAAACCCATAAATACACACAAAATATAAAATAAAAACAAGATTGAGAGAGGTAAAGAATGGCAAACCCTCATCTGCGAGAATCCACTTCTCTCACTCTGGGTGACTAACAGATCTGAACCCAAGCCTCCCATGTGAAATGAACCCGGGTGACAACGACTGAACTACCTTCAGTGAGGAAAGTGGATGGTTGGTTGGTTGGTTGCTTGACTCAGGCTGTACATACAACTGTGCTGTGATTCACTGCTTTCTCCTTCAGTATAGTTGTATTGTTTTCCATCAAAAAATACTAAACTTTGCATATTTGGAAATCTTTGAAAGTAACCATGCAGCAATGTACAGTCATTTCAAAGTTTAAACAGAACTGAAAAAGATGATAACATTTCTCTGTGACCCAAATCAAGACACATGCCTGATGCAGAGGATTCTTTTATTATTCTCACTTTCCAGAAGGAACAACATCCTTATGTTTGTTTACAAAACAGCTGCATCAAAGGATATGGATTCTGACTGGAGCCCTGGGTATTATTGTAGTATAAATACTGCAATTTCACCTATGCCTTTTACTCACTGCTGAAAAAAGGAAGAAAAAAAGACAGAGCAACAGCAGAGGTTGATTGGGTTTAGCATAAGTATTAGCTGCAACTCCTTCTGTAAGACTTAATTGTGCGACTTTCATAAAAACAGTAACAGCATGTGCACAGCAGGCATTAACAAGGGGCTTGTCTAAAGCACCCATCACCTCTGTAGCTTTGCAGATTTTATTTAGCACTCCACAGTCATCATCATGTGGGGAACCTTGCAAATAAAATTCTAGTGAAACAAACCATCTTTGTTACTTAGCGAGGAAACGGCTTCTGTTTCCACCCAAAACCTTGCATGAAATCCTGTCAGATTCACAGAGATTCAGNATTCCTATGTCTGTATCACACCAGCCAGTTGCTGTATGGATTAGGGACCTTTATTTGCATAAGGCCATCTCATGATACAAGAAAAATATTCAAGGTGACTGTCGTAGTTATGAAATCACCTGATTTTGTGCAGATAGGAAAAACAAAACAAAAAATAAGAAGAGAGCTGAAAGAACAGCGTATCATTCCCTAAATAGCAAAGGTACTGAATTGGCAGAGTTAATTATTCTTCAGCTGTCCACACCATTTTGTTACATCATTTTGGAAAAGTCTGTTAGAATTGATACTAGCTCTATAGACTTTTTATTTGTACATGATTCTTTGATATCATTTCATAGCAGTGACACTGAGAAGCTGAAAACCAGACGCACAGTTTCCACATCTTTCTGACTTGTGACTTAGAAAGAAGACTGTCATCTCTCCTGCAATGCCCAGTGCAGTAACTTGATTAGAATTTCACCTCCAAGATACAGTAACAACAGAAGTTTGGTACTCTACCAATATTTAAAATCCCCTTACAGCCATTGCTAATTTACTAATTCTTAGCTCTGCTGAATCAGCATCACTGACAGCAATGTCTCCCCTTAATCACTGACAGAAAGCAGTGCCTCTGCAAGGGCAGAGTCAACAAAGAACAGGATTAGGGTAAACTGACAGTATCAACTCCTATACAATCGTTTTAAAATTATCTAAAATCACTAACCTTTCACTTCTGGAGCATGAGGTTCAATCCTGTGTTTAGCCATGCATGAAAACGAGTTCAGCAATCTTGGTTTAGCCTCCACAGAATCATTCATGTAATTTGCCCTGTGGATTTTGCTGTGGAAAAAGAGTGAATATGAATTAGAAAACAAAAGTGAGATTCTGTCAGGTTGAAAAATCAAACATCAATCAATCTGAATGTCAGAGCAAATTCACATCTGAGAGCTTGGAACCTTGTGCAACCCTCCTATGGGCAGAATAAAAAACAGAATATGAGGCAGGAGCCACTGTAAGCACAACATAGCAGTCATCATGGCACCAGTGGAGTAGTCACTGAAACAGTACTGTGAGTGGGATGGCTGCACACAAATTGACTGCTCCTGAAGACTGCTCCTCAAAATGCACGGTGTCTTCTCATCCACAGGAGGTGGATATACTCAGAATACTCAGTACTGCCCACTCAAGTAGGGCAGGCAGCTTTGTGTCTCGAACATGCCCTACATTTTGCAATGGCCAGCAGCCCTGCTTCACCTGCCATCATGAATTCCAGGGTGCTGCTTAGAATAAAAAAGTTAAGTCTGTTTCTAGAGACCAAGGAAGACCATGAGTCTCTCTTTTCCATGAAGGAGCACTTCCCAAAAACAGGGAAATACAAATTAAAACCCATAAATACACACAAAATATAAAATAAAAACAAGATTGAGAGAGGTAAAGAATGGCAAACCCTCATCTGCGAGAATCCACTTCTCTCACTCTGGGTGACTAACAGATCTGAACCCAAGCCTCCCATGTGAAATGAACCCGGGTGACAACGACTGAACTACCTTCAGTGAGGAAAGTGGATGGTTGGTTGGTTGGTTGCTTGACTCAGGCTGTACATACAACTGTGCTGTGATTCACTGCTTTCTCCTTCAGTATAGTTGTATTGTTTTCCATCAAAAAATACTAAACTTTGCATATTTGGAAATCTTTGAAAGTAACCATGCAGCAATGTACAGTCATTTCAAAGTTTAAACAGAACTGAAAAAGATGATAACATTTCTCTGTGACCCAAATCAAGACACATGCCTGATGCAGAGGATTCTTTTATTATTCTCACTTTCCAGAAGGAACAACATCCTTATGTTTGTTTACAAAACAGCTGCATCAAAGGATATGGATTCTGACTGGAGCCCTGGGTATTATTGTAGTATAAATACTGCAATTTCACCTATGCCTTTTACTCACTGCTGAAAAAAGGAAGAAAAAAAGACAGAGCAACAGCAGAGGTTGATTGGGTTTAGCATAAGTATTAGCTGCAACTCCTTCTGTAAGACTTAATTGTGCGACTTTCATAAAAACAGTAACAGCATGTGCACAGCAGGCATTAACAAGGGGCTTGTCTAAAGCACCCATCACCTCTGTAGCTTTGCAGATTTTATTTAGCACTCCACAGTCATCATCATGTGGGGAACCTTGCAAATAAAATTCTAGTGAAACAAACCATCTTTGTTACTTAGCGAGGAAACGGCTTCTGTTTCCACCCAAAACCTTGCATGAAATCCTGTCAGATTCACAGAGATTCAGCCTGTTGTATACTGACTGAAATGTACAACTTCCTACCTTGCACAATGGTAGTCTACATTTAGATCTCCAAAACAGATAATCTGAGGTGCGATTTGTTGTAGAAAATTTTTCAATTCTAAAATACTTTAAAAATTATTATTTTCCCTCCTCTTGGCTGTTTCTTGTATAGATTTTATAAAATCAGGCAGGCATTAGTGTGTTTTCTCCTCTCTGGGTACTCTGACAATGCAGTCTGCTTTTGGGAGGGGACAGTGCCAATGCCACGGGGAGTAAAATGCCCATGTTGTAACAAAGTCAGTCCACCTCTCATTTTCTCAATACTACTTCAAGAACTATCATCTAACAGGGAAAAAAACCAACCAAACAAAACCAAAACCAACCATATAAACCAAAAATCAAAAGAATGAGAGCAAAATCTAATGTAATCATCCATTGGCTAAATCCACCAGGCACATTAGAACCAAATCTACCATAGCCTTATGTAAGAATGGGTGGCTGAAAGGTGCCATAGGATTTATAAAAAGAAAACAGATTGTCTCAGAGGCTGATGCCAAATAACTCATTGCCTGAGTTATCACTCTTCAATCAAAAAGTATATGAAGAAACTACATAAGTCATTTAGACAGCAATCACCATGGAGTTATGCTGGCCTCTCATGTCAGTGATGAAACAGCCAAATTCCCTGACAGTGGTGAGTTATTCCTTTTATCACTAGCAGAGCTGCCAAAAGAATCATCAAGGCTACAGGCATGGAAAACAGGAGGCCTCTCCAAATTCGAGTGATGAAAATTCAATGTGTTTTATTACTTTATAATTTCAGTTTTGAAAAAATTACAATGACAACCATAATTAGGCAACAAGGGGATTAATTCAAACTCAGTATTTAATTCTTATAAGGAAGCTTGCTTCCAGATCATGATCTTCTGGATTCTGTTCCCACCTCCCTTTGACCCCAGTCTCTTATAACCAAACATGTATCTTTCAGACCTGAAAAAGCCAGTGTGAAATACTGGGTGTTTTATTACAAATTGGAATTCAGTCACTTTGGAGGTGGATTTTCTTTCCTACTTACAGTAATGACTTGGTATAGGAAGTTGATAATTTTTTTGTTGTACTTTAACATTGCTAGAGAGGTCACATACTGTGAGCTAGAGTAGAGGCTTTTAGAAATACTTCTCTGCCTGCCCTTATTGCCTTTAAAATTCCTAAAGAAAAATATATTCATTCTCTTGTATAGTTTTAAATACTTGCTTTAAAAACCTAGCTTGTGCTGAAGTAAAGCAAGGTTTGTGGGCCTGATTTCAATTTGAGCAGAAATTCAGTTAATAATGTTGAGCACATAAACCCTCTTTTAACAGTCCATAATATTAAACTGAAGACAGGACTGCCTCAGAACTTTGTTATTTTTTTCTCCCTATTAAATCAGCATTATGGACTTTCAGCAGATGTCTTTAATAGACATTGTTACTAAAAAAATATTACATAAAATAAATTCAGACCATTTCTTCGGTATTACTCCTGCAATCAAGAGCAGAATTTCCCCTCTATCTTCAAATTATTGTATTTATTTTTATATATTTATACAAACAAACAAAACCTCACCTTCAAATGCTGCAAAGCCTCTGTCAGCATCCATGCTATTCCTAGATGTAAAAAACTGTCACTGCTTCCATTTACAGCAAACCCCTATTTTTACAGGTTTAAGAGGTGGCCTTAAGAATGTGTTCTAATAGAAAAGTTTCAGCCCATAAGGATNTCCCCTCTATCTTCAAATTATTGTATTTATTTTTATATATTTATACAAACAAACAAAACCTCACCTTCAAATGCTGCAAAGCCTCTGTCAGCATCCATGCTATTCCTAGATGTAAAAAACTGTCACTGCTTCCATTTACAGCAAACCCCTATTTTTACAGGTTTAAGAGGTGGCCTTAAGAATGTGTTCTAATAGAAAAGTTTCAGCCCATAAGGATTATATATATATAATTTTTTTTCCCCCCAAGTTGGGAAAAACATCCATCTTCTTTTTAAGGTCTTGGTGTCAAAGAAATTTTATAGTGTCAGGTATTTTTCTGGGCTTTCATAACTCAAAAATAATGCCAGTTTAACGTTAATTTCTTGCAATGTATCAGCTAATAAATATGTACCTTTGCATTTTTACTATTTGGGAAATGTTATTAAATATAATTATTTTTTTCATGTCAAACCTCCCACCATGGGTGATGTCTCTGGGTCAAACTGTGTATAATATATTACATGCCTGAGATAAGCACATGAACTCACACTTATGCTCCTGACATAAAATAAGCCTTGTTTCTCTGATACGAACACACTTTTTGATCTCCAAGAATTTGGCTATTTATTCACCTAAGTAAATACAGATTTATGAGTTATGGATCTCTTTCCCTCCCATCTTCACAGGTAACCTGACTACATATAACCTGAGTACATGGGGATAGCCGAGTACTCCTGAGTTCCTAGGTCATGACTATAACTTGTTTTCACATTGCTGTGAGCCTTCTACCTCTACAGCCTGACTTCTACCCTGACTTCCACAGGAATCTAATGAGTAATGAACAGCAGCAAGGTTTTGGTCTGGATAAGTAGGAGACAGGCTCTGGGACAACCTTAAGAAACATCTGAAGACACTATAGGTTTTAGAGTTAGGATTCTCTGTAGTAATTCTGCTGAAAACACTTAAGTTATTCTTGCATATTTTAAAAAATATATATTATAAAAGCATTTTTAAACTGAGAAAAATAAAGCAGACTTGGTCCAGCAGCAGTACATAATACTCTTTCTTATCTATTTATTGTATGAGTGAAAGAGAGAAACAGAGTCAGGCACTATGGTAAAATCCATCTCCCCACACACCTCTAAAACTCTACACTTGTGTCACCAGGAGACCTGCAAGGCTAAATGCATTAAACACGAGGCACGCAATGTCTTTGAGCTAGAAATACCACTGATGTGTTGTTTTGGGTATTGCTTTGACATCAAATACAAAAAGATGCCTGAAAGCACATCCAAAAATGCTTAGTACTTTGCCTTACAGGTCTGAAGACGCTTTCTGTAGCTTTGAAGAGCATCATGGCTCTATGAACCTGATCTGAAGTGCTGCACAAACTGCTCATGTTATACAGGCATCTTAAAAGGACGGTCACTGTTTGNGAAATTCAGTTAATAATGTTGAGCACATAAACCCTCTTTTAACAGTCCATAATATTAAACTGAAGACAGGACTGCCTCAGAACTTTGTTATTTTTTTCTCCCTATTAAATCAGCATTATGGACTTTCAGCAGATGTCTTTAATAGACATTGTTACTAAAAAAATATTACATAAAATAAATTCAGACCATTTCTTCGGTATTACTCCTGCAATCAAGAGCAGAATTTCCCCTCTATCTTCAAATTATTGTATTTATTTTTATATATTTATACAAACAAACAAAACCTCACCTTCAAATGCTGCAAAGCCTCTGTCAGCATCCATGCTATTCCTAGATGTAAAAAACTGTCACTGCTTCCATTTACAGCAAACCCCTATTTTTACAGGTTTAAGAGGTGGCCTTAAGAATGTGTTCTAATAGAAAAGTTTCAGCCCATAAGGATTATATATATATAATTTTTTTTCCCCCCAAGTTGGGAAAAACATCCATCTTCTTTTTAAGGTCTTGGTGTCAAAGAAATTTTATAGTGTCAGGTATTTTTCTGGGCTTTCATAACTCAAAAATAATGCCAGTTTAACGTTAATTTCTTGCAATGTATCAGCTAATAAATATGTACCTTTGCATTTTTACTATTTGGGAAATGTTATTAAATATAATTATTTTTTTCATGTCAAACCTCCCACCATGGGTGATGTCTCTGGGTCAAACTGTGTATAATATATTACATGCCTGAGATAAGCACATGAACTCACACTTATGCTCCTGACATAAAATAAGCCTTGTTTCTCTGATACGAACACACTTTTTGATCTCCAAGAATTTGGCTATTTATTCACCTAAGTAAATACAGATTTATGAGTTATGGATCTCTTTCCCTCCCATCTTCACAGGTAACCTGACTACATATAACCTGAGTACATGGGGATAGCCGAGTACTCCTGAGTTCCTAGGTCATGACTATAACTTGTTTTCACATTGCTGTGAGCCTTCTACCTCTACAGCCTGACTTCTACCCTGACTTCCACAGGAATCTAATGAGTAATGAACAGCAGCAAGGTTTTGGTCTGGATAAGTAGGAGACAGGCTCTGGGACAACCTTAAGAAACATCTGAAGACACTATAGGTTTTAGAGTTAGGATTCTCTGTAGTAATTCTGCTGAAAACACTTAAGTTATTCTTGCATATTTTAAAAAATATATATTATAAAAGCATTTTTAAACTGAGAAAAATAAAGCAGACTTGGTCCAGCAGCAGTACATAATACTCTTTCTTATCTATTTATTGTATGAGTGAAAGAGAGAAACAGAGTCAGGCACTATGGTAAAATCCATCTCCCCACACACCTCTAAAACTCTACACTTGTGTCACCAGGAGACCTGCAAGGCTAAATGCATTAAACACGAGGCACGCAATGTCTTTGAGCTAGAAATACCACTGATGTGTTGTTTTGGGTATTGCTTTGACATCAAATACAAAAAGATGCCTGAAAGCACATCCAAAAATGCTTAGTACTTTGCCTTACAGGTCTGAAGACGCTTTCTGTAGCTTTGAAGAGCATCATGGCTCTATGAACCTGATCTGAAGTGCTGCACAAACTGCTCATGTTATACAGGCATCTTAAAAGGACGGTCACTGTTTGCTGTGGAAATCTTTACAGAGATGTTCACAATGCCTTCAGCATCACAACTTTTATCCAGCAGCAAACTCTTTTGACAATCATTAAGGGTTGTGGGATGAAACTGGAGCAATTGAGTTTGTTTCATAGAATATTTCCATTGGAAGGGATCACAACAATTGTCTAGTCCAGCTGCCTGATAGTTTCAGGGCTGATCAAGAGTTAAACCACGTTATCAAGGGCATCGTCCAATTGCTTCTTAAATCTTACAGATTTGGGGTATCAACTGCCTCTCTAGAGAGCCTGTACAGATGCAGGTACCCCCACACAAGCATCCCCTTAGCTTTGTTGTTGAAGGGTCACCAGCTCAGCATTGTAACTACACCACAGTCACTGGCTTTAGTCAAGTCTCTAGATTGTCAGACTTCAGAAAGAAGACTTCATTCAACAGTTCTCATTATGTCAACATTTCAAGGTCTTTTAAAAATTGGAAGAAATGTTAAAGAAAAGGAAAGTATTTTCTTTAACATCCTAATTCTGCTTGGGGAAAATATCAATGAGAATTTTAAAGTAAATTAGAGAATGAAAAATAAAAGCTACCCAAAAGCTATGATTGCCACTGAGGCATACTCCAATTCATACTATGAATTCTTGCACTCTTTCATGGTATTGAATGAAGAAAGCTCATTTTTATAAACAGCAAAGTGCATCTGAGAAGTTTGCCCAAAGCATCCTAGTTTTAATATCCTCTGGTAGTAAAGCAGCCACAATAACCTTGAGTTGTCCCTGAGACTTAAGTCAGCTGTAGCTGCCTAGCTACAAGTAGGATCCACATCCAGCACTGAAGAATGAAGTATGAAGCACAGAAACTGTTTGAAAGGATTGCTGATGTGACTAAGGCAACACCTGAATTAATCAGACACTTCATGACATAAGATAACTCATCTGGATGGCCCCAGAAAGTGTCTACATATGAGATGCAGAGTAAAAGGGGGTAAAAAAAAATCAACAGACCCAAGTCGTAGTTCTGCTGAAACCCCAAATAGAATGTGACACAGCAAGTAATCTTGCCCACCTTTACACCCTTTCCTTGCAATGCACCTTGGCTGCTTCATCTGCTGAAGACATAAATCACGGGTGCCTGGAGGGGCCAAAATTTAGAAGGATGCAACCACAGACCAGGGAGCTGATGACTGACTGACATCTGAGAACAGCTCTGAGTAAGCTGCTGCTTTTCTATCAAGAGCAGGATCATTTTTTTTTCCCCTCTAGGTATACACATTTCATAGTAACACATTCTGCTGCTATTTAGGATTCACTGGACACTTTGATTACAATTTTTTTTTCCCTGAGATTTATAACCAGGACTTTTGTTACAATGTCCAGTGCCAGACAAAACTTGACTCAGAGTTTCACTGCAAAAGCAGGAGTAGAGCCACCTCCACAGAAATGTTTGCAATTCTTTTGGTGACCTTGAGACAATTACTAGGTGTTGTTAAAAGAGTACTTAGCTTAAGGTCAAGAGTCAGCAAAAACTACTCAGTTCCAAATTGATTTGGCTTTTTAAAAATAAAAAATAAGGAATCCTCTGCACTCAAAGCAGAATCAGCAGTGAGTGGAGTGCTGGATCCAATGACTGAAATCAAAGAAAATGTTTGTGTGAGCCCCAGTGAAAATCAAAATCGCTGCATTTTGCATTGCTCTATTTATAATTCTACAATCTGAAATGGTAAGACCAAAAATAGTTATTGCAATATGTCAGCTCAATGTAATTTTTCTTTCCAAGACACATAAATCAGTTAAAATCAGTTAATTTTTTAAAATTTTTTTTTCTTTTTTTTTGGTAGAGAGTAGTAAAATAACAAATAGTTTTTTGGATAGTTTTATAGGGGTTTTTTTTGTTGCTTAAAGTGTAAGTCCTTTGTGGCAGGAGTTCCTGGCATCTGAATATGGCCTTTCCCTCATCTGACTTCATTTAGGATATCCATCTATCAGGGGACTTTCAGAAATATGTAATGATTTAAAAAGGCAGCTAGTTCAAGTGGGGGATAATTACACTTTCACCCTCCCCTTCGCTCTGTGCCACTGTTTTTACTCTCTCCACCTCCACTGCACCCTGGAAGAGCGGATCGGCAGCCAGGCTCTGCAGGCTCCCCACAGCCAGCGATTTCCTCTGAAGTTGTGCTGATAATCACAACCAGCTGCTGAGGGCCGCGGAGAGCAGGGCGAGCTGCACCCTCTCACACAGACAGCAACCCCAGATTTTGCTCCTGGAGAGCAGGGTGAGCTGCACCCTCCTGCACAGACAGCAACCCCCGACTGCTCCTGGAGAGCAGGGTGAGCTGCACCCTCCCGCACAGACAGCAACCCCAAGCTCTGTGGACATCCATAGCTGTTNGTCCAATTGCTTCTTAAATCTTACAGATTTGGGGTATCAACTGCCTCTCTAGAGAGCCTGTACAGATGCAGGTACCCCCACACAAGCATCCCCTTAGCTTTGTTGTTGAAGGGTCACCAGCTCAGCATTGTAACTACACCACAGTCACTGGCTTTAGTCAAGTCTCTAGATTGTCAGACTTCAGAAAGAAGACTTCATTCAACAGTTCTCATTATGTCAACATTTCAAGGTCTTTTAAAAATTGGAAGAAATGTTAAAGAAAAGGAAAGTATTTTCTTTAACATCCTAATTCTGCTTGGGGAAAATATCAATGAGAATTTTAAAGTAAATTAGAGAATGAAAAATAAAAGCTACCCAAAAGCTATGATTGCCACTGAGGCATACTCCAATTCATACTATGAATTCTTGCACTCTTTCATGGTATTGAATGAAGAAAGCTCATTTTTATAAACAGCAAAGTGCATCTGAGAAGTTTGCCCAAAGCATCCTAGTTTTAATATCCTCTGGTAGTAAAGCAGCCACAATAACCTTGAGTTGTCCCTGAGACTTAAGTCAGCTGTAGCTGCCTAGCTACAAGTAGGATCCACATCCAGCACTGAAGAATGAAGTATGAAGCACAGAAACTGTTTGAAAGGATTGCTGATGTGACTAAGGCAACACCTGAATTAATCAGACACTTCATGACATAAGATAACTCATCTGGATGGCCCCAGAAAGTGTCTACATATGAGATGCAGAGTAAAAGGGGGTAAAAAAAAATCAACAGACCCAAGTCGTAGTTCTGCTGAAACCCCAAATAGAATGTGACACAGCAAGTAATCTTGCCCACCTTTACACCCTTTCCTTGCAATGCACCTTGGCTGCTTCATCTGCTGAAGACATAAATCACGGGTGCCTGGAGGGGCCAAAATTTAGAAGGATGCAACCACAGACCAGGGAGCTGATGACTGACTGACATCTGAGAACAGCTCTGAGTAAGCTGCTGCTTTTCTATCAAGAGCAGGATCATTTTTTTTTCCCCTCTAGGTATACACATTTCATAGTAACACATTCTGCTGCTATTTAGGATTCACTGGACACTTTGATTACAATTTTTTTTTCCCTGAGATTTATAACCAGGACTTTTGTTACAATGTCCAGTGCCAGACAAAACTTGACTCAGAGTTTCACTGCAAAAGCAGGAGTAGAGCCACCTCCACAGAAATGTTTGCAATTCTTTTGGTGACCTTGAGACAATTACTAGGTGTTGTTAAAAGAGTACTTAGCTTAAGGTCAAGAGTCAGCAAAAACTACTCAGTTCCAAATTGATTTGGCTTTTTAAAAATAAAAAATAAGGAATCCTCTGCACTCAAAGCAGAATCAGCAGTGAGTGGAGTGCTGGATCCAATGACTGAAATCAAAGAAAATGTTTGTGTGAGCCCCAGTGAAAATCAAAATCGCTGCATTTTGCATTGCTCTATTTATAATTCTACAATCTGAAATGGTAAGACCAAAAATAGTTATTGCAATATGTCAGCTCAATGTAATTTTTCTTTCCAAGACACATAAATCAGTTAAAATCAGTTAATTTTTTAAAATTTTTTTTTCTTTTTTTTTGGTAGAGAGTAGTAAAATAACAAATAGTTTTTTGGATAGTTTTATAGGGGTTTTTTTTGTTGCTTAAAGTGTAAGTCCTTTGTGGCAGGAGTTCCTGGCATCTGAATATGGCCTTTCCCTCATCTGACTTCATTTAGGATATCCATCTATCAGGGGACTTTCAGAAATATGTAATGATTTAAAAAGGCAGCTAGTTCAAGTGGGGGATAATTACACTTTCACCCTCCCCTTCGCTCTGTGCCACTGTTTTTACTCTCTCCACCTCCACTGCACCCTGGAAGAGCGGATCGGCAGCCAGGCTCTGCAGGCTCCCCACAGCCAGCGATTTCCTCTGAAGTTGTGCTGATAATCACAACCAGCTGCTGAGGGCCGCGGAGAGCAGGGCGAGCTGCACCCTCTCACACAGACAGCAACCCCAGATTTTGCTCCTGGAGAGCAGGGTGAGCTGCACCCTCCCGCACAGACAGCAACCCCAAGCTCTGTGGACATCCATAGCTGTTGGCTATGTGGACACCCCCAAGGAGGCTCCCGCAGCCTCATAGTGGAAGTCAGAGAAAAATAATCCCCACACTGCCCCTTCCCTGTACCACAGAGATACTAAGAGACCAGGCTACTTCAGCCTCCCTCTTCCTTCTCTCCTTCCCCTAAATCCCTTGATTGACAGAGCAGAAAGCTTCCTTCTGTGAGCCTTGCTCTGTGCTACTCTGCACCACTGTGTTGCTCTGAGGCTGCTGACATGCACACACATCACCCACCCCCGAGTGATGGGCTGCACTGCACACACCACACTATGAGCCTGTGGAACTAACAGTGACAGCAACCAGGAGACAAAGATTCTTTTTGAACTGTATTTGCTGGCTCTTTTGAGCTTCACTTGCAGTGCAGGGTTCTGTTTTTTTTAAATGCAGAATCCTTAATGCCAGTCATTAAAGTTCATGGTAAACCAAAATAGTGTCCTGTTTTGGTTTACCACAAAACAGTGTCTGAGACTCAGGGACATCAGGTATATATAGTTGGTGCAAATCGCCAAACGATGCTTTGCAGTTACATAACACTGAGATCACAGAACTTGTGATGATAAGCCACTATCTCTCCAAATCAAGTTTTATACCTAACAAGAGCAATTGCAGATACATTGAACATTTTGTTCAAAACAGAAAAAACCTGTGACGGAGTTGGGGACAACAAAACTTGCATTCTTACCCTTACATCACGTTAGGAATGTAGAATTACAACATTCAGATAGTAAAATGATTACATCTGGAACTGTAGGCTCAACTTGTATCAGCAGGTAGGTACAGCTCATGTGAAAGAATCCCATGCCCAATGAAATCACCCTGAGTTTTCTCTGAGAGGATGCTGAGCTTCACAGAAGGTACAGGAGGACATTCTCATGAGGCTTCACAAACAGAAAATTCTGCAGAAGAAGAATACAAACTGCTCCATAAACCCACGACATACATAGTCAAGAGCTCCTGGGTAGAGCATGAGTGTCAGCTGTATATGAATCCTGTCAGGTTCACTGCTTGCATTTTCCCCATGGGTGTAAACACGTCTCAAACACTCCAAGTTCCACACCGTACTTTTCTGTTGTACTGCCTTTGCCTGTACAGCATATACATTGGCCTTTCTCTGCCTCTCATTGCACCATCAGGGAGCCATTGCATCATCCTTGCTTTTCAGGCTTTTATTTTGCATTATATTGGCTTTAGCACTAAAATAGGCTTAAGAAATTGCCATACGCTCTTTGCCATGTCCACTCTGTTTATCCCAACTCATTTCACTGATCCCATTCCAGCTGATCCCATTAACAGCAGAAAAAGAGGGAAGGTAAGGGGTGGTAAACTGTGGTAAAAAAAGAGAGATAAATGAGCAGATGGATGGAGAAGGTCTAGTGAGAGGTGTCACTTCCCAAGGAAGGACAATCAGAATTAGATGATCTTTTAGGTCTCTTCCAACCCAAACCATGCTATAAAAGTGGTAAACATTAAATCATCTTTGCTGTTGGACAACGTACATGGAAAAAAATCTTCTCCAAGAGCTCGATTATTGGCAAGTCAACTTTGCTCCTGTGTGTGCTTCTCTCCATTACATGTATTCCACTTTGATTATTTCAAAGTGGCAACCAGAACACTTGGTGTGGGATCTCAGTCTTAAATGCAAAAAGTTTCACTTCAAGCTAAGGCAATTAGGAGAAGAAAGAATAACGAAGACATAAGAAATACATACCACATAGGAGCACAAGGATCTGAAGGGATCCCCTCATTATAGGAAAGACATTGAGGTTCTGGAACATGTCCAGAGGAGATACCAAGCTTGTGAGGAGTTTAGAGAACAAGTCATATGAGGAGAGGCTGAGGGAACTGAGCATGTTTAGTTTGGAGAAGAGGAGGATGAGGGGGGACCTCATTGCCCTCTACAACTACCTGAAAGGAGGTTATAGAGAGGGGTGTCTTCGTTGAGAGGTGTGGCCTCTGCTCCTTAGTTATCAATGACAGAACCTGGAGGAGTGGTCTGAAGTTGCACGAGGGGAGGTTTAGATTGGATTTTAGGAAGAAATTCTTTAAGGATAGAGTGATGAGGCACTGGAACAGCCTGCCCAAGGAGGTGGTGGAGTCACCATCCCTGGAGGTATTAAAGAAATGTGTTGACATGGTGCTTCAGGATATGCTCTAGGGACAGGCGTGTAGGGAACTTGTGTGCATTTAGGTTTGTGGGTATTTAGGCTTGAGGTATTTAGGTGTCTTTTGTTCTTGTAGGTATGGTTGGACTCAGTGATCCAGGATGTCCTTTCCAACCGATTATTCTGTGATTCAATAGCAATGAAAAAAACCCAACAACAAACCAAACACAAGCAAACAAAAACAGGAAAAAAAACCCCAAACAAAAAACGACAACAAGAAAGTGTCATCCACCTAACATTTTAAAGCACTAACATTTGAGTGTGCAAGCTCAGAGGAGGTTGTCATGTAATGACCACTCTGTTGGTTAGGAGATACCTCTGGAGATTATCCACTCCAAGGTCCCTGCTCCAATCCAATGGCTCAGAGGGTTCTGTTGGGTTTTGGTTATCTACAAGGGTGGAGACTCCACAACCTTTCTGGGCAACCTGTGCCAGTGCTTGGTCACAATCACAGTGAAAAAGACTTTTTAGTGTTTAAACGGAGCCCATTGCCTCTCATCCTGTTGCTGGATGCTACTGACAAGTCTGGCTCTATCTTCTTTACATCCTTACATTGGATGTTATTTATGTAGGATAAATAATTGTGTAGAAAAAGGTCTGAGCCTAAATCACAAAAGTTCTTCACTTCAGTCTTGACACTTAAAAATATGCCCCACTTCTATTTTGCTATTGAAATAATTGAAGTTGCAAATTAATCATTTAGCTGTTTCAGTACATATTCAATTTCTCTGCTTTACTCCTATATTCTCTATATTCCTTTGCCTGCCCAATAATCACTTGGATTATTTGGTAACAGTTAAATTCCTTTATGTTTACAAACATGCCAACTTAATTTCTGTTAACAACTTTAATTTATTAACAGTTTAATTTGTGGGTGTGACAAAAGAATCCCACCTTCAGTTCCTGGCTAAATACAAGCTGCAAAACTCTGAGCAGTCAGCAACCTATCAGTCAGCAAATGATCTTTTGAGCAACAAGTAAAAGCAAAAAAAAAAAATAATCCTTTAATTTATTATTTTTTCTAAATCCCAAAACAAATTAGGGAGTTTCTCATTTTTTAGAGAAGGAACAAAAGGTATATTTCTACCAAGATGTATACATGTACCAGCAAGTCTTTCCAGACAGTCTAGGAAAAATTGTCAACAGTGTTGTGTCAGACTTCAGAAAAAATAACGAATATCTTATTTCAACAAATGTGATTTGATCTCTAAATCCAACCTTCATGCAAGAGAAATGCAGTTTCAGCTTTGAGGCCTCTTAATTTTCCCCCAAAAAGCTGACAGTTAAAAGCTTGTAAAAGCCAATGGAGTTTAAAAATCAAACATTTACAAGATTGAAAATGCCCCTCATTTCCAATATCCCCACATTCCCTTCCCACCTCCAGTTATTCCTGAAGAAAATGTCCCAGTGGTGATCACAACAGGGATTTCTTCTCAAATGCATGATTTTCTTTGTTATGTGCAAATTCTACGGAGCTGCTCACCACATATTCACTGAAAATTTGGTCTTGACTAACCATTCTCCTCTCATATGTTTTGCTCTTAACAAAGTAAAACAACTATTGCAGGTTTGGAAAGCAGAGTAAAATTTTTTTGGTTTTAAATTATTTTTTTTAAAAACACTCATTCTGCATCATGAGCAGTTTTTAACTTGCCCTGAAATCAGTATGTATTCGTGTGGTGTGGAAGGCAGTCTCTATCTAAATTTGCAAGCCTGGTAATTAGAGATAATATTTTATTTCTATCTGTACATCTTTAAAAGATAATAACCATAGTGTCAAATGACAGCATTTTTACTATTTTCCTTCAGAGAAAAACTGCAATTTCAGGCATGTTCATCATCAAAAAGCAACACTCATAAACGTCACTCTCAAGAAAATGAACATAAGATGGAAGTGTAAGGAATACAGCAGAAATCCTTACTCGCCTACGGGCAGAAGATGAGGCACTGTAAGAGTGCAGGCGCAGGCTGGGCATGGAGACCTCTCTGATTAAAGGGACAAAGCATTACGAAGGAACACAGCTTGTTAAGAGATGTCAATATCAAAGAGTGACTGGAATTACTTACAATGGTTCAAGGTAATAAATCTTCAGCAAATGGAATGTACTTAAGAAAGGAGAAATTTAGGTCAAATCTCAGGAAAATACTTCTAACGGTGAAGTACAGAAGGTTATGGAATATTTGCCTGAAAGAAGACACATAAGGCAAATAAATCCCTGCAGACCTTTAAAAATACACTGGAAAAAGCACCGAACTACCTGGTGCACAATAATCCTACACTAGGAAGGAGAAAGGCAAGGTGATCTTACCAGGCTTTTCCATCTCTGCTTTCTGTGATTCAGTGGCAATTCCACTGACCAGTTGTAATTTCAAATACAAAAATCCAACATCAACTGCAAGCATCCCTGTTGAAGACACATGCCGGACATTAACTTACTGCTCCACCCCAGTGCAGAATCCAAATCCTCTTCAGAAATGAAAACAGGACCAGATGTGCCCAACCTGGGTACTCATTAAAATTTCCATTTTTTTAATAGAAATGTACAGATACTGTTAAATTGGGGTGGATCCTATAGGTACTGTTACACTGTTGCTCACTGAGGAAGGGTGATAGAATGAGGTTCTGTGAACTTTCAAACATAGGCTTACACCTTTCTTACTTTCTGCTTTTGAGCTGATGCTGAAGGAGTTGTTAAAAATAGTGGCATATTTTACACCGAGTCCTCTGAAAATTTTACTCTTTCCACTTAAAATAAGCACTACCTCGTCTTGATGTCTGGTTTGGAAAGAGCTGCAATTATCTGCCCTTCTGAAATCCAGAAATACACATGATGTTCTTTGAAAGCTCTTGTTCTACCACAGTTGATCGAAGGCAAGTAGCAAGGATTAGGCACCAGTCCCTCTAAACTTCAGGGAATAAATGAATGACATAAATGATACTAAAAGTCGCCAAGGCTTGTATGACTGTTTTAAGGTATATTAACAAAACCCATTCACGGAGTTAATTGATGCTCAGGTTGTATGAGGAGTGTGCTTTGGAAGAGATTTCTCCTCATTGTTTCATCCCAGCTGGGCCAGTTTGAAGCTGGATTACTTTCAAATGAAGCTCAACTGGAAAATGTGTTCCAGCCATAATGAGACATGCAGCTCACTACTCCAGACCAGGGCTAGCTCAGAGCAAAACATCCTGAAAGGTATAGAGGTCAGTCCTCTGTACCCTGTGCTGAATCACTGCATAACACAGATGTAGCCTTAGCCCCCCTCACAGTCCCCTTCTCAAAACCAATGGTCTAAGGCCATTAGAAACCTTATGGAGAACCTGAGCAATACCGTGCACGCTAGAAGTTTGGCTCATCAGTGACGACTTCTCCAGAGCCGACAGCCAGAGTTGGGCGCCCTGCCCGCTCCCCGCCGCCGCTACCCAAAACCCGAAGTATCCTTTAAACACACCGCGTGTGCCAAATGGAAGCGGCACCGCAAAGCGCTTTAAACCTCCCCCCTAAACACAAGAAATAAAACTCGAGCACACCCCCGCTCACCGAGAGCCGCATGGAATCTGCGGAGCGGATGCGGCCGGAGCGGGGCGCGCTCCCAGCACCGCCGCGAAACCCCCGCCCGCCTCGGGCCGGCAACCAGCCCCTCGTTGCTTAATCGAGCAATTAATTAGTTAATTAACACCGGCCTGCAGCCGCGGAGGAGGGACTTTGGAGGGAAATAGGCCTGTAAAGGTGTTTGTATTTCACAACCCGGCTTTGGAAACTCGGAGAGGTGCTGCTTGGACCAGTGAAGTCCAGCGCACTCGCAGTCCTCCCTCCTGTCGCACACTCTCGTCTTTCCCCAGCGAGCTTTTGGGGTTAGCTGCCAATGCATTAAAGACACGATCCCCAGAACAGAAGCAGCGCACCGGTGATGCCAGGGAAATTTCCTGCAAGACACTGTATTTTCTTTGCAGGGCAGGACTGGTCCTAGGAGCTCAAGTACCAGGTATCTGCACAATCAATCACCTAACGTCTCCTGTAGCTTCATCCTGCGAGAGCTTCTCGGTACTTGAAAATGAGACCTTATTAAGAGCTACAAAATGTTTTACACCTTCAATTCCTGCCCCCACCGGCAGCCCCTGCCCACAGCCAGCAGCGGAGATGCTTGCTCTGCTTGCTGCTCCTGCCAGAGCCCAGCCCGGCTGCCCGCACCCCCAAACAGCCTTGTACCGCCCCCTCCCTGCACAAAGCTGCGGCTACCGCGGTGCCCGCGCCCTGCGCTGGCAGCTCCCGCCCGCAGCAGCAGCAGGAGAAAGAGGAGGAGGAGGAGCACGGCGGGATCATCCTGCCAGACTGGAGCTGTCACCGGTAGGGCCGGGGTTGCGCCCGAGCCTGCGCAACCGCCCCCTTCGCCGACTGCTCTCCCTCCTCCCCGGGCTCCGTCAGCCGCCCAGCTGCGGAACGGCTGCGGGTGGCAGGCGGGCACCGCCTCCCGCAGGCAGCCCCACCACCTAGGGGCCGGGCGGCCGCACTGCGCCGAGTGTTGGCCTGGCGCTGTCCCGCCTGCCTCTTGCCCAGGGGAACTGGTGGGGCGCAGGGGGATCCCCGGCAGCAGTGGGAGCGGCTCGGTCGGATGGGCAGAGAAGGGCCAGGTCTGGCAGCAACCGCTGATAACACACCGCTCCCGCTGAAACTGGTGTGGCAAGGAGGGGCATAACACAGCATAGATGAGAACTAGAATCCTAGAACACAAGGCTACAAGGGACCTTAAGGATCATCTGGTCCAAACTTTCTGGGCAACAGCACGGTCTGGGCAAGATGGCCCAGCAGAATCTTAAGGTGTCCAATGTTGTGGACTTCACCAAATCCCATAAAAGATTATTCCAATGGCTGATTGTTCTTGTGAAAAATGTTTGTGTCACGTGGAAATCTCTCCAGGAGTAACTTGTACTCTTAGCTCTCATTTCAGTAAAACTTCATAAAAAATGTTTTGAATACCAGTGAAAATGACTAAGAGAAAAAGAAAACCAAGTAGAACACAACACTGGTGGTGTTGTGTTTCCTTTCCTTTTCGAGTCAAGGAAAAGAGAATTCAAACATGAAATGCTTCCACACATGACCCTGACAATTACAGCACTTGTCACATGAAATGAGATTGAAAAGTCTTGGCTCATGGGGCCCAGCAAAAGACAGAGAAGGCTGCTTTGTGCACAGGTATTGATGCCACAGAGAATGTTCATCTGTGAGAACAAATGAATACAGTTAAACTGGACATTAAGGCAAGTATTTAAACCACCCTCCAGTGACGACTGAGGTGCCGGAATGATTTTCCAGTCAACACAGTATAGGCAAGAAGGGTAAGTTGCATTTAAAGAATTTATAGAAGTAGTTAACTTCACAGTGCTGTTTGCAGCAGCAACAGCTTGGATGACCTCTCAGTTTTACATTCCTGTTACCTCTATATATCCAGCTTAGAAAAGATGAGGCAGCTCAGTTCTAAACCAGCAAGCCGTTGTTCTTTCAGTGCTCTCCACTGGTGAAGAAGCACAATGTAAAAATAGGACTTGGAGAGCCCCTACTCACACAAACACAAAGTGGGCCCAGAGACCAGGCTGGAAAGCTGGTGGGGCAGCCTTTCTGCAGAGAAACAGACCTCCAGCACAGGATAAGCAGTACCAGTCATCAGTGTCACCCTGAGGCAGGGGAAGAAGGCATCATACTGGTGGTACCAGGAAAGCGCTCTGCGAGAGGAGCCAAGTTCCTTCTGCTTTACTTAGCACTATTAACGCATCGGCCACAAGCACAGCCCTGGGTTTGGCACCACACTGCAAGAGTGATGTTGATAACTGCAGAGAGCAGCAGAGAGTAGGGAGAATGATCAGAGGGTTAGAAAACACAACCTTCAATGAAAGATCAAAAGAAATGCAATTGTTTAATCTCCATACGGGAAGACCGAGGAGGAGTACGGTCACAGTTTTCAAAGGCAAGGAGTAATTTGTTCTCCATGCCCATTAGGAACAAGAAGTAATGGATTTAAATTGCAGCAAACTTTTGTAATGATAAGCACAGTGAGACGTTGAAACACACTGCCTGAAGGAGCTGGGGTATATTTGTCACTACAAAGCAAGTTAAACAAATGTATTTCAATACTGACATAAGCAGAGTGAAACTCTTAATGGGGGTGAACTTTGCCAGAAGTCCCTTCCATTTTTACTATTATTTTATGAGGGGAATTTTTTTTTTTCTTTAAACACAATCAGTATTCAAGAAAGGGGAATGGATACTATTTCCATCTTTTTTTTTTTTTTTTACTGGCTTACTACATGAATTGAGAAGCTGCAAGCATTTCTGTAACTCTGCTTCCCATCAATAAAGGAAAGGTAGTAATACACGATTTTTGAGAATACTGTGAGTCTGCAATGAACTTTGTGGATGCTGGGAAAGGAGGTGGTGTACAAATGTAAAATATTTCTGGACCCTCAGTTTCTTTTTCATACTTGCATTGCTTTAAATACTGTAATTTGTTTTCCTTTCTTCTCACAGGTTTTATAGGCCAAGTACGCTGTGATCTCTACTGGTAACAGAAGCACAGCTCTTCCCAATGAGGAACAAAACAGAGTGCATGTAGTTTAATAGAACATTGAAGCTAAGAAATGCCTCTAGGTTAAAAACCCCCCAAACCCTACCATTACATTTTATGCTGCTCCACGTTTCTTTTCTCATGTAAATCTCAAGAAAAAAAATAATTCTCTTTCAGACACAGCAATCCTTTCTGTTCACTTCAGTGTCTTGAAAGGTCCCCTGAAAAAGAAAAATCTACCTCCCCGAAACAATGTGAGCACATACAGCCAACACTAGCACTGAATGCTTAGAAGACTTGTCCAACTGAAGCAGAGCTGAAGTACCTCACTCTTAGTTCCCTTACAAAATGGCAACAATGGCTTATATTCACTAGAACTCTAAAGCATTCTTTATTGTTACTAAGGTTCATATTTAAAGACAAACAATTCAGGTAAATATGGAAAACTGTATAATCCAGAGAGATAACAGCAGTTCACTAAAATGTGAATCCACTGAAAAAGTTGATCCCAAATTAAAATAATTTTTAAAAGCCTTAGTCAGACACTTCTTTTTAATCACCTTACTACAAACAGTTCCTTTCTGTGGATTTCTGCAACAATACCAAAAATAACCCATGCCAGTGTTCTGCTCTCCTGTCTTCTTGCCAGTCAGTCTTCTCCATGATAACCAATACAGACTCCCAGAGTCCAGTTTCCCTGTGGTAGCACGATGGTTTTTTCTGTGATGGTGTAATGGCAAGTGTCTAGGATAAAAACCATGCATGGGGAAATACTGGAGATGGAAATATGGCTGTGGTACACACCAGTCCAAAGCCTATCAAAACACACTGGAAAGCCCTTCTTGACCCTCAGCAGGAGCTTAATCATCACCCCTGCTGCTTGCACTGTAAGACAGTATTTTCAGGTCCAGTTCTAATACATATTTTTCCATATATCACTTACTAAAAGTGACTGGGATTATTTACACATACCTTTTTCCTCATGTGTGCATCTACATTTAAATGTTTGAGAACACAATCCTGAAAAAGTAATTTGAAAAATAATTTCTTTTTTGCATACCAGCTGCTGAGATGATTAAGTCACTAATACTTTGTAAGTTTTCCAGCTCTCAAGAGACCTCTTGCATTTGGTATTACTTGTAGAGGTGCCAAATCCCTAATTCCTATCTAGCTTTAGTCAAAACCCATTGCAATCAACTCACTCTCTTAAAAAAGAAATATTATTACAAAGACATCACATCAGAACTGTTGCTACATTACATTGCCTTTTTTTTTTTACAGCGCTGCTTTAAAATTATTTCTCATTTATTAAAATTGAAGACAAGTATTACCATCAACATTTAAAAGCATAGTTGTATTATTTTAATGACTTCTACATAGTAGTTAGATTACTTTGCTCTATACCAGTATATTTAAAGATGTAGGGAAAAGTTTTGTAAAGATGGGATCACTAATCAAATTCTTATACCACAAGGGAAGTCAAGGAAAGTCAGATGCTTAACCCTTACTTCTGCTTATTAAAAAACTCCCCTCCAAGGTGTATATTACTTTTGCTATGAAAAAAATAACTAAAATCACAACGATGAGCAGAAGTTGAGAAGAGAGAGGTAGTCAAATGTTGTTATTAATGGTGCTGCTCAGTATTTAGTACTATACATTATTTTCCACCTCTATTTTCTGTAACTCAAGATCCTACTGCCACTGCCATCTTTCTTCTGTATCTGGGGAAATGCTTCAACCTTCTGCAAAATCTTTCACTAGCAAGATTTGTGGAAGTCACTTCTCCTTTACATCTGTCAACTTACTGTTCAATAGTATTATTTTGGTGTGCAAAGCCATTTGCATCGATTGTCCTTCACTGGCAACAGTCAGAGACTGGGATATTTTCTGGCTAGCTGACACCACCTAACAGTACAAGTCAATGAGAAGCAAATCTAAAAGTTCTACCAAAACTAATAAACTGTACCTAATCAAAGTCCTCAAATTCCAAACACACCAAGTGGAGTTAGGTAATACAGTTTCTTGAATCAGCTAGAGAGGGGTCAAGAGTAAGGCAAGAACAACTGCAGGTTTGACCTTGTCTTGGGATAGAGTCAGTCTAAAATCTAGAGTAGGGAAGGAAACAGACACCAACTATTCTAACAAGTAGTATAGAAGGATGAATCAAGAAGGGAAGTTAAAGTTGAGCAAGGAACTGATTTATGAAAGTAACTACAAGAAATGATGGAACAGTGGACCTGCAAACCAGAGAGGGCAGAGGTGAGTTCAGGCATGGTGAGGTGCTAGACTACCTAGGAGAGCTGCTCTGATGTACTAGGACCAAGAACTGACCGAAGGGGAACAAGGAACCAGCTCTGTACCAAATTTCTAAAGAAAAGAGATGGCATCCAAATGCAGTAGGTATTAGGAAGTGGGCAAAGGGTGAGTGTACAATCAGTCACTGCGAAGGCTGCCAGAGAAGTGAGGAGTCATGAAGACGGGAACTAGAATTGATTGGCCAAGGGCTGGAACAGGAAGCCTGGAGGGATTAAATAAGGAAGAAAAACTGAGTAGGTGAAGAGAACCAGAATGGAACAAATCAGAGAAGAACAGGAGGACTAGGAAGGTGAAGGCTGGTGAAACCAGGGCATAAAGGGTCACAGTTGTGCCTTTGACAGGAACTATCACTGAAAAGCCTGGAGCAGCCCCATCATGCCTGAAGCCTGACCTTCTGTGGAACCCACTCCCAAAACCCTTTTGCAGTATCTGTGGAGAACACGCACCATAATAAATTTGCAAAAGATGTGAAGTTACAAATGCACAGATGATCTGTACAGGTTCCAGTATGACATTATGACAGAAGAACCTCTCTAAAGACAGCAGTAAGTTTTGCCAAACTATGTACTCAAATATTAGCAAAAAGCAGAACCACCATGCAGCCTTTTTCTGTGTGTGTTATGACACTAATTATATGATCATGTGCTAATGTTTCCACAATGCCCTTATTTAAATAGAGTGGCTCTGATGACAGTTATACAGCACAAAAAGCTATTCCCATTTCCCTCCTGCTTCATTTGTTGCTGGAAAATATAAGCTGGAGACTTTTAGGAAGATAAAGGAACATATCACAGTTAAGACACCTGGAGGATACCCTGGTAAAACGTGTGCTACTTTTATCCCTGCCCCAAGTTTTCCATGTAATTCTAGCTCCAGTTGCCTGTGAACAATTTTGCAGACACATAGTTTGGGTGTAGCCAGTGGGTTTTGTGCATTCAGCATAATCAAGTGCTATATAAATACTTTAAAAGCTCAAATCTTTAAATTAAATCAGAAGTTTTTATATAATGATTACTTGTAATATCTTGATGTCTAATTTTGTCCTCCTCAAAACAGTATCAAGGCCTCCTTTTTTTTTTCCCCACACATGGGAACCTTGCAGAGGAGCTGCCCCTGCCAAGCAACCCCTCTAACATTCTCTAATATAAGCTCCTATGTTCATGAAACCCTCAGGCACATCATGAACTCACACCTGAAAGGAAGATCTCAGGCCACACATTGAAAAAATAAAT
Source organism: Ceyx cyanopectus (assembly GCA_013401355.1). Lineage (NCBI taxonomy): Eukaryota > Metazoa > Chordata > Aves > Coraciiformes > Alcedinidae > Ceyx > Ceyx cyanopectus. Next base: position 15,545 of record VYZU01065649.1, on the reverse strand, counting down.
AGGCAGAAGATTGCTAGATACAAAGACTTATTTCCATTAAACACCACCCAGACTAGACACAAACAGGAGAAAAAAACCCCAAACCAAACCAACAGAATATTCAAATGGCATGCCACAATGGAAAATACTAAAAGGAAAAAATAATATAAGGTGTTAGCTATTGACACTCCTCAATTTTTAATACTTGACTTGCAGTCATAATATTGTTATTCCAAAATAGTTGTGTGGACAGAGTATGGACATAAATGTATATAAAATTTTATCAGTGTAAACAGAAACAGTATACTCAATATAGTGATTTATAGTTTATTAAAAAAATATATTCCTTAATTAGACAGGTCCTTACATCTTTGTATTTTATTTTGAAAAAATACTTTTATTCTGAACAACTAAACGATGGATTTATTAATGTTATCTATTTACTAAATATTCATAATTCTCAAAGCTAAAAATTATTCCAAAGAAGCCGATTGTTTTATTTGTCAGCTACACATATTAAGGCAACAAGAACCTCCCTGAAACAGGTTCTTAATCCTCATTAAGTTGAAGAGCTGTCAGTAAATATCATGCAAAAGACAAGGCTATTGATAATAGAATATGTAACAGAGATTCAAATCCTGTCGTCCTAAACTTGGTCCCAGGAGAAGATATCCTCTCCAATTAGTGGAAGATGAAGAGGCCTGGAAGCACGCGGATCTAACGACACAAGGACACCTCAAAACAGGGCCAGGCTTTAAGTGAGACTGTGGAATTTCAGGCAAGATACACGTGCATCAATCCTGACTTTACTGAGCTCCTCCTTTAGAAATGCTGTTTGTGCTTCTGATGCTACAAACACTCAGATCAAAGTAAGTTAAAGAGAACTGATGGCAGCTACAGGATAGCTAATGAACCAACAGAAGCTGGTTTTCCAATAGTCCAAGATATAATTTAAGAAAATTAACTCTGTCTTTTCATCTACATGCTATAACCTTATCAGTAGTATAAGCAATACAGTTTATAGCAAGCTATGGATAGCTTCTTTACAATTTAGATACAGGGTTTTTTTGTAAAATACATCAGAATAGCTACAGAGAAGCCTGCAAAAAGTCCATCCAGCCCAGTATGCTCCATCTCCAAGAGCAGTCAATACAGTAGGCACAGGAAAGAGCATCACTATGTATTTGCTACGTCCATAAACTGTTTGTAGCTCAGGGCCTTACTTGAGCCATAGGTAAAGACTTAATAGGTCTCAGTCTTTTGTGCTTTGAAAATGCATCCAGTCACCTGTGCAGATCCTAACCTTCCTGTCATACTTTCTGAAGAATACAGTATGATAATGCAAAATATATCGTACATTGTTTCATACCATGTTTCAAGATTAGCTGTGATGCAGAACAGATGAACTTTCGAAGCAGGATTACATAAGCTACTTAATTAAATGAGTTCAGATTCCTCAGGAAAGCTACTGCGGTTGTTTAAAAAAAAGAGTAAAGAATTTGCAATAGTAGATGTAGACATGTACAGTGTCAAGTCGATGATAGAATTAGAAGGAAAGGTGAAAAAGNTAAATATTCATAATTCTCAAAGCTAAAAATTATTCCAAAGAAGCCGATTGTTTTATTTGTCAGCTACACATATTAAGGCAACAAGAACCTCCCTGAAACAGGTTCTTAATCCTCATTAAGTTGAAGAGCTGTCAGTAAATATCATGCAAAAGACAAGGCTATTGATAATAGAATATGTAACAGAGATTCAAATCCTGTCGTCCTAAACTTGGTCCCAGGAGAAGATATCCTCTCCAATTAGTGGAAGATGAAGAGGCCTGGAAGCACGCGGATCTAACGACACAAGGACACCTCAAAACAGGGCCAGGCTTTAAGTGAGACTGTGGAATTTCAGGCAAGATACACGTGCATCAATCCTGACTTTACTGAGCTCCTCCTTTAGAAATGCTGTTTGTGCTTCTGATGCTACAAACACTCAGATCAAAGTAAGTTAAAGAGAACTGATGGCAGCTACAGGATAGCTAATGAACCAACAGAAGCTGGTTTTCCAATAGTCCAAGATATAATTTAAGAAAATTAACTCTGTCTTTTCATCTACATGCTATAACCTTATCAGTAGTATAAGCAATACAGTTTATAGCAAGCTATGGATAGCTTCTTTACAATTTAGATACAGGGTTTTTTTGTAAAATACATCAGAATAGCTACAGAGAAGCCTGCAAAAAGTCCATCCAGCCCAGTATGCTCCATCTCCAAGAGCAGTCAATACAGTAGGCACAGGAAAGAGCATCACTATGTATTTGCTACGTCCATAAACTGTTTGTAGCTCAGGGCCTTACTTGAGCCATAGGTAAAGACTTAATAGGTCTCAGTCTTTTGTGCTTTGAAAATGCATCCAGTCACCTGTGCAGACACTAACCTTCCTGTCATACTTTCTGAAGAATACAGTATGATAATGCAAAATATATCGTACATTGTTTCATACCATGTTTCAAGATTAGCTGTGATGCAGAACAGATGAACTTTCGAAGCAGGATTACATAAGCTACTTAATTAAATGAGTTCAGATTCCTCAGGAAAGCTACTGCGGTTGTTTAAAAAAAAGAGTAAAGAATTTGCAATAGTAGATGTAGACATGTACAGTGTCAAGTCGATGATAGAATTAGAAGGAAAGGTGAAAAAGGATCTTTCTCTTATCAAAAGAGAAAAATCCATCCAGAATTAGTAAATTATGATTAAATTCAGAAAATGACAGAAAGGTCAATAACTTTGGATAGAAAGCAGATTAAAAAAAATTGCAAAATCAGCTCTCTCACTTCTGAGAAAGTTAAAAGCTTCCAGTGTAAATAGAACTGCTGTAATCCCCACCACAAACCTCAAGACAAATTATTGAGTTTAGACAAAACAAGGAAGCTTTTAAGGTGCATGATTTTGTAATGTCTGTACAAAACCAGAAACAAGAACTATAGCTCTTTTTTAATACATCAAGGCCATTGCCTATATTCTGTAGTAGTATGGGCTGATAGGGACATACTTATAAAATGCAAGGTTTGGCACTAAGAACCCAAGAGCTACTTTGTATGCCTTTCAGAGCACTTCTCCTTTGGAGTAGGTGTGTTGGGAGCCTTGCAGAAGGCATTATATGCAAAGACTCTGTGATCTTGAGCAAGCCACATCTGCTCTTTGGGCCTTGTCCTTCAGACTGGAGAAGACTACGTTGGCATGAGTAGCCTCAGTAATGATGGTGTGCCCTATGCCAGCACTTGTGGGTGCTATAGCAGGGATAACATTCCAGCCTTTCAGGAGAAGATATTCTGCTTGGTCCACCATATAAAAAGAACCAGAGCATGAGTAGGGAGAGGAACCTCTCCACAGACAGAATCTGTACAGTGTGCCACGGTAAAAATTCATCCAAGGTCTCCTCAGACACACAAATGCAGGGTTCCCAGCATCTGCAGGGCACATTTACTCACTCTCTAGATTCTTCTTGCTTTTTCTACCTTATGAAAACAGCTTTTTTTTTGCTTTTTTTTTTTTTTAATCAAGCTATTTGTTATCAGACCTTCCTTTATTAATACTCACAAGAAATCCTGCATTGCCCTTGTCTCTCCCTAGCCTGTGCAGAACAGTAGCTCTGGTCAGTTCTATAGACTGAATGCCAGATTGTGTTCAGAGTGTATTTAAGTTGGTGCCCCAACTGATTTCATTTCCTTCTAGAGGATTCACAGATTCACATTCAGATATTAAGGGTTGGAAGAGACCTAGAAGATCATCTAGTCCAAACCCCCTGCCAGAGCAGGATCACCTAGACCAAGTCACCCAGGAACAGATCCAGGCAAGTCTTAAGTGTCTCTAGAGAAGGAGACTCCACAACCTCCCTGGGCANTGTGCTGGACTCTCTCAAGTCAATCTCTGTCTTTTCTGAACTGGGGTGTCCAAAACTGGACACAGTACTTGAGGTGGGGTCTCACCAGTGCAGAGTAGAGGAGGAGGAGAACCTCATCAGTTTGTACACTTAGAGTAATCAATGATTTGAACAAAAACACCAGCAAGGGTTGGGGGGGAGCAGCATTGCATTCATGACATGACCAACACAAATGTAAAAGCACCCATCATTTAAGGTTAGCAAGTAGATTGTGTTTTGTGCACAAGTGCCAAGGACTAAGTTCTGAGGAAGAGATGGAAAACAGGACGGAGAACATGGGAATGAAAAGGAAAAGGGGCTTTATTTTTTGAAGGATGCTTCAAGATTAAAATTAGGTAGTTTATAAGAGAATCCTCAATGGAAGTAATTTTTTTATGATAGTAAATTATTCGATGATTTAAATGTATGATAAATAAGAACTCCAAAGTGACTCAAAGAACACCAATTGTTTTGTCTAAGAGTAATATTACCAAAACTGTAGGACAAATTATGTTTTAACTTATACCAACATATATTCATACATACATGCAACTTCCTTGGAAACCTGTCTCCAGCATTCACCAAGTAATTTTCTCCAGAGAAGTTATGTCACAAAATTCGTGCTGCTGTTAGCTGCTGAAAATTTTGAGCATGAAATACTATTCTCGTACTGATTAAAATAATTCTGTAGGAATCTAATTGATGCTGAAACTAAATTTCATTTCAGACTATTTTAAGACATAATATTATTCTGAGTTAAAGGACAACACATACACTATCCAGACGTTTCAAGCCCTACTACTGTATGTAAGGTTTGGCTCTGAGGCAGATGCCACTGGCTCCAATGAATGAATGCTTTTGAACTGGGAGACACAAACTAGTTGTATAATTCTGTTACCTGAGCTCCATGAATAAACTTGGCTCTCTACAAACAGCAATATACTGTCAGCTCAGGGCTCCAAAGTGTTAACATTAAAACAACAAAAAAAGAAAAAAAAAGTGTTGATATTAGCTATTGAATTTGCATAACCTGTAAGTAGTTTAGAAAATGGACCATATAGAGAAGTTCAACAGCTGTCTGTAGTATAATATCTTCAAAACAGGAATAACTTCTAATACTTCTAATTATAGTACTGTTCCTAGTAAATCTCTGAAGTTACTTTCCTGATGTGTCTGGAATGACTCCCTCTTCAGAAAGGAAGTGTGTGGCCACATGTAGCTCTGGGGCAAGAAGCAGCAGGGAAGATGGTAAAAACAGTGGAGACTTTCAGATCAGATTAAAGTATCTTTTTGTGGAAAAAATCCTTGGTAAGCAGCTGTAACCCATCATGTAAGACAACAAAATTGAATGATAGGGAAGATAAGACTAATTCCTCCAACAACATGAAGCTTAGTTCAAGTAAGTGAATTTACAGGCATGTAGTGTGGCAGAGCAGTAACAAAAGCCACAGGCAGCAGCGAGTTGTCAAGGTGAGTCTTTGCAAAAAGACTTCTGTGATTTAATTTGATAAATAAAGTGAGAGGGAAGGGGAAAAATTGCACATGAAGAGAATTTAAAATGTCTGAACGGCAGGAAAAGGTATTGAGCTGTTAACAACAACAACAGCAAAAAACATTTAAAGAACTGTCAGTAAAATAATTTCCATCCACTCAATCATAACCCAAATGCTTTCTTCCTTAATCTAAATATTCATGGTCTTGAAAGAAATGTGAAAAAGCTCTGAAGATGATAAAAGCAAAATAATAAACAATTAGAAAGTTGTTTTCATACAGAGAGAATTGTTTTAATTGTTGAAGGATAATAAAACACAGATTTCTTTTTCTTTAGCTCAAGAAACTTTGTAAAGATGTTGCAAGAATGTTTTATAAATATGTTTTTGAAGGGAGATGTACCATCTGGTTTTGACTTTCTATTTTGATCAAGGAGTTAAGTGGATAGAAAATGGACAGTGCACAGGAAATTCTTCATTATATAATAAATTGTTAACACAGGTTTCAGTTATTTGTGAAGAGTGAACTGTCTGGGGAGAGCTTTTCATCCAAGAATTTCAGACTGTCTTTAAAGTAGATGTATAGACAGAAAAGAAATTAGAGGGAACAGCCAAACTTTAACAATTGAGTCTTTTTACAATCCTGGGATAAATCCTGAAAATACTCTTCAAACTTATACCAGGTTGCCCTAGTAAATCTCAAGATTCCTGTAAATTCAGACAAACAAACCCGAGGAAGCTGGTTATTCCAAACATTGCTGCCCTTTGCCCTCAGCAAAACCACAGCAGAGCGCTCGCAGGGCCGCTGCAAGAGCAACACCATGATGAAAGGTAAATAGATTTCTCTGCTACAAATACATACATAAACTTATGATTCTCTGAACATACCAGGAACAAAAAGCAGTGATTCAGAAACCCCAGCCTGCCTTTTAATCAATCTTGTGCTCTAACGAGCTGTCTCTCTTGCCACTCAACCCACACTTCAATGGTTTTCTCACTTTCTGCTTCTGAACTACAGTAGCTGACATCTCTAGTTCAGTGCCTTGGGTCCTACATGAGCAATCAGCAACAGGGAAAACTCTCATCTCCTGTCCTGCCTTTTCCACTGCTGTTCACCACGAAGGCCATGCTACCACCGGTAACAGCATCTGGTGTTTCACTTACTATTAAAAGGAACTCATTCCATAAGGTCCAAGCAAAACATGGTTTGCAAGCTCAAGAATTTAATCTGTGACTGGCTGAGATAGCAGACACAGTCCTGGCATGGTCCCAAATGTTGGTTCTGAGAGTGACTTAGCCCAATAACTAACAAACAAACAAAAAATTAAGGAATGAAACAAGTGACTTAAGGAATGATTTACCTATTTTTTATCAGAACCTTTTCATGACAAAAACCCAAATTGATTTACATCTTGTTCAAGTGACCTTAGAGTTTTTGGTCATTTTTCCCTTCTCTCTCAATTTTCTTTCAGCAAATCAGGAAAGGGTGTTGCTAGCTCATCCCTGACTAGAATGTGAACATTTTGTTCTAATTCATTTCTAGAAAACTAAAATTGCAAATCATGCACTATTCTAGGATAATGTAACAGCACTAGAAACTGATTCTGGTCTGTGTTCCTCCTTCCAGGGGACTAGGATATGTCCACTTCTGACAATTATGGAGGAAAAATGACAACCAACCATGCTTTTATCAGCAGCCACATTTTTCACTGAACAGCCACTTCCCTGCTCTCCTGTATGACAAGAGAACAAACAAGCCATCTCAATGCTGTCTACAGCCTCCAGGAGCATGATTTTTCTTATGCCTACATTGAAGTGCAGCAGCAACGTCACAATTCTAATTTTTTTAGTTATGAGACAGCAAGTCCTGAATCCAAAGTCCCCATCACAGTGATACATCATCTCCTGCCTAAAAACTTTCTTTCACACAGCTACTGGTGGAAAAGTGCTGTAGGTTTAATCACTGCTGTAAATTTCATCTAGTGCAAGTAATTTCTCCCCACAGAGTTTAGAACTCTCCTGTAGCAAGCTAGAAACATCATTTGTGGCCGGTGTCAACCAGGAAGTTCTAAAAGTGGAGTCCAGCATCAGAAGGACTCTGAAACATGGGTGAGCTGAAAGATCCACAAACTCCCTTTTCAGTTCTGAAAAATGTTAAATCATGCTGCTGACTCCTGGAATGGTTTTCCTTTTTCATCCAGCCTATGCAGTGGTTTTGAAATACGAGTAAGCTTACAGATAAACCTTCTTTAATGGGAATGGAGACCTTTAAAAATCTGCAGATCTGTGAATTTTAGGAGAGTTAGATACATCTGCAGAATTTCCACCCTCCTGACCTCCCCCCCACCCCCAAGTAAATTTTTGTCTCAATGGTTACGCTTAAGGTAGTTTCTCTCTTTACAGATCTACCATTTCTCTTGTTTTAATGATTATTCAGGTTATTCTAAGTCACATGTGAGAATATTGATTCCTCTTCACAGGTGTGGTAAGCAGCAAGACATCTTCTAGGTCTAAGAAAACTCTTTTCCAAGTCTGTGAAGCTCTGAAGCTTGTCCCAAGCAAAAAACCAAACCAAACCCCAAACCCGTTCATATAGCCACAGGCCATATTCTGCTGTGAAAAAAAAAATAAAAATATCTATTTCCTCATGTTTTAAAAGGATTTGATTTTCAAATGGTCCACAGAGAATCTGATGCTGATAATTCTTTCCAAGTAGGATCCAGCCCCACAGAATGGCCAACAGTGCAGCTAGATTATTGTGATAGATTTCCTCAGTGAGCTGAAAAGCTTCTGTCCTCTTTGAAATGGCTTAATTAGCAGCCCCTACTCCACACACCCCTTTTGTGCAGGAACAACGTAACAGAAGTTGTGTCTGCCTTAGGTTGGGGGAAACCATTCCAGCTCCTAAGCAGGAGGTCTCAGGACATTCTGTTCCACCTCTCTTGAGCATGAAGCACAGTGCTGCCACACCACCCAGAGACTGACGCCTGGCGCCGTTTTCCCCTCAGCCGCTCCTAGCTCTTCTACCTCACCCCTTGTGAAGCCAACCACTGCAGTTATTTCTTGTGGGGCAGGAATATTCAGCAACTTAACATGGTCACACTGGTGATGTTCAGAGCCACACAAATTTCAGCAGGTACAATTCCTTCAGGATTTTTCTTTAAAAAGAAATCTTTCACTGGGAAGTTAGTGTAACTTCTGAGCTCAGAGTTTTTACCTGTAAGATCAGGTAAAAGCCTCCCACCCTAGCAATCAAAGTGTCTACCATAGGCAACCCTGTGTATTTAAGAATTCTTCTTTCCTCCATCCTCCAATTTCTAATGACTTCTTTCTGCTTCACTGCTTTTTTTTCACATCACCTCAATTTTCCATTTTGAAGAAGAAATTTCCCTGTTGGTACATCTTTCCAAACTGCCAAGAACAAGATTCAAACCAGTTTCCTTCTTTCCCTGCAGCTGTACTGACTGGGGTTACAGCAGTGTAATGCCATCTCCCATGGCAGCAGCTCCTGCCCCTACTGGTTCAAGCCCTTCTGGAGTGGCATGGCCATCCCAACACTGACCTCAGCCAAGGACAGCTCAAGTACCATGCTTTTCAAGCTGCACTCCAAGGATGCTTTAACTCCCACTCTGAGTATGAGAAGATACTCCCTGAAGGAGATGTTTGAGCTCTGGGCCCGATCCCAGGAGTCAGAGCTGATCATGTAAATGCCTAAAGCCAAGGAGACTCTCAGTGCTTTGTTAAATAGGATCCAATGTAGTAAAACATATAATTCCAAGTTAATTTTCATACACAAATGCATGCTATACTCTTCAGCCCTTTTAGACATTTCTCTAATATTGGATTTTAGTTCTCACATTCTTAAATACAGTTTTCCTTAATTTCAGTATAAAGATGTTAAGAAACCTTCTTCTGGCTTTAAAGAGGGTATCATACTTTTTTTTTTTCCAAATTTAAAGAACTATACTGTTCAGTAAATTTAGCTCTTCACATGCCAAAATTACAAGGATAAGTGAAGTTATATCATGTGAATTATGAAGTGATAATGTCTTTAGTTCTGCCCCAATCAGAAGTGTAACTGTTTAAGGCTTGTAATAATCATGTTCAAACATATTCAGATTATAATTACTTTTCTTCTGATAATGATAGCCCGTTTGATTGGATGATTACCTATTTGACTTTGATAAGTCTCGAAGGTCAAAGAAGATAATTACAGACATCTGTTTTCTAAGAAAAATAAACTCTTGGAAAATAATATTTAAAGTGACATCTGCAAATAAGCATTTTACATAGAAGCATGCTGCTCATGTGAAAGTCACAGTCAGTCAAGTAAAATCACAAAAGCAAATTGTAAAGTTACCAAGTTAGCACACTTCATTTGTAAATGTGCAAGCTTTCTTTTGTTACTTACGTAACCATAAATAACTCCAGTTGTTAATACATGAAATTTATTAATTCAGTTAAAAAGAAATAAAAATAATGCATAATCAGTGCACATTTAGACCATTCCCATAGGCATAACTTGTTTGAAAAAGACAATGGACTGTTTAAATAGAAAAGGGTACCAGGTTACATACCCCATCTCTGGCTATTTCCAAGGAAAGAAGAGGGATATTATTCAGAGAAAATAAACCAAGATATTTCAGTGTCCTAGCATGTAGTGATCAGAGCAAATTCACTTCTTTGTGTTGAGCTGTCATGCTCTCCGGTGGCCAAAGGTGCAGTGATAAACAGTGATAAACAGTACCAAGGCTGTTGAAGCATTAATAATTGGCAAACAAACAAATCTAGAGCAAAAGTCACATGGATTTGCCTCTGGAAGAAGAGGCAGGAAAAGAGCCATAAGACCCAAGACAAATTTTCCATAAAGCAAGTGAAGATCACTTAGATGCTTTTCCTCTGCCTTGTACCCTCTACAGAACATTTCAGAAAAGAGAGCACAGAAATACTGTCAAAACAAAATTCTCCACTCAAACTAATGACAACTTCTTCATTCCAAATTTCTTCTGCATCAATAAAATCTTGTAGTTTAAATAGCTTTTATCCTCAGCAAGTACTCAAATGCACACTAACAGAACCTTGTGCACTGCTTGCTTTGCTCATCTTTTTGAAAAAAATTGTTAGTTTTGTTGGGGTTTTTTTTTAATGGAAACAATTATACTTAAGAACTTTCTGGATTCTCCCCAGTGATAAAGACCTAATTTATGTAGTTCAACAAAAAAATATAATTCGCCATAACCTACTGAAGCCAACAGCTGACAGAAGACACATTCTCCTCCTGTTCTTTGTAATATCAAGCCATAATAAGATAAGCTTTAATATAATTACTTCATATATTCTGTTATATTGAATACACAATCATCCACTTATGTTGATCTGTAAATTTCCCAGTTTTGTGAAACTTCACCTTGAGGTAAAACTCCTAAATTCTTCTGCTCAGAATATGACAAATGAAAAGAAATCAAGATAACTACTTATCTGCCAAACTAGTCTCCAGAGGTAGGCTGAAATCAAGTTAGACTTGCTGTATCTTGAACAGTGCAGCTGTAGTTGAGTTGCATGACTGCAAGATTATGATCTTGTAAAACAGATAAATATCCATTCTAGGAGAGATCACACTGAGAAAGGAAAAAGACTATGCAACAAAACAAGCAAGAACACAATTTCTTGGATGGTGAAAACACACCAATGAGCACTGCGGACTACTCAGAAGGGAATTCAGAAGATAATTAGAAAAGCCACTGGCATTATTAGAGTCAAGATGCAGGCCCACGTCTATAAAAGCAGCTGGATGGATTTCTGGTTTGTACTTGGAAATGTAAAATGAAAAGATTGGGAGCCTGAAAATTTAGAGTCTATTCCCCAAAATCATAACCACACAGTTCAATTTCATTTTAAAGCACAAAAAAACCCTCATCATCTAAAGATGGGCATTTGGGCAAGCAGGTGGCTTTTTCTGCATTTCTTTAAAATCTCAAGATATGAAAATCCTGACAGTCACAAAATAATGGATAGATCCTTTTCAGGTTAAGTCTGACAAAGTATTTTGCTATGGCCCTCAACACTGTAATAGACACCTGTCTTTTAAAACAGTTAGCTGCCATAAAGGAAATGAGATGCTGAAGAAAAGTGTACTCTAACTTTGTTAATATATGATAATCAAAACTTAGATATTCTTTTGAAAACTTAAAGAATTTTTTTTTAATGAATGCAAGTATTTGATAAGTATTGAAACAGGAAAAGCAACCAAACACTAAATGAGAAGAGTGATGAGTAAGAGGATAGATTAACCCCAACTAAAATTGGCATTGTACAAATATATAAAAAACATTTCTCCAGAGAAGGACTAGCAGTCTAAATAAATGAAACAGAGAAATGATGTACCAATATACCCTAAGTATTTTAACTGGCACTAAAATAACATACTTACAATATCTGTGTGGGAAAGTGAATTTCTGTAGGTAAAAGAGGAACAGCTCTCTGGAAGTGAATAACAAATGGCAAATCCTTGCTCCTGATATAAATGCCCATTGCAGTAACTTTACAAATGGGAAGGTGTAATTCAAGTACATTTGTAATTGCTATTCCTATTGAAATTTTTATTGAAATATGAGACCTAGGTATAAAATGACCTAAAAATAACAAGAGTTAAATGTTATTCAAGTCTCCCAAATAGTGTTGAAATTATGGGTGGAATTAATGTGCCTCTCAAGAAGCAATGGATTATATTAACCAAACAAACATTATTTCACCTGGTGAACATTTAAATTTTTAGGCAGAGTGAAGGATCCTGAGATTCTTGAAGATAATTCAGAATACCACATTCTTCTGCTGGAAAGGAATTTTTAATTTCTCTAACGACTGCAGAAGACCTTGTCTACCTTCTTGGATTGTAAAATCCTAACCAGATAGTGTTAACAGAAAAGATCATTTATCATGTCACCTATAACCTTGCATGGCAGATTAGATTATTTTTGAGCATCCTAAAGATGTATAAACCTTTAAGCAGGACTCCACATTATTGCAGAACATCTGAATTTTGAAAGTCAAGAAGTGTTCTGCAGACAGTGACTGAGGAAGCCTTCCAGGCCAGAGCCTTTCTTCATGTGACATCACATGGGTTATGGCTTTCCCAGACTGCGATGAACAACAGAAAAATTAACATCATGCAGAAAGCTGTTTGTCCCAACAGCTGTGGGAACAAATCACTACATTTATTCTATTTAGGCAGCCTGAAGGACTCACAACTATCTCCTTCAAAAATTACCCATCTATGTTTGGGGAGCAGCATGTGCATACAGGACTCCTCACAAAGGCAGCACAACTAGCAAGAAAATGTCTAAGTTTCATGAAGCAGTCATGGGCATTTAGGCAATTTTCAAGGTCTGTACTCTTTAGTTCCCTAAGCTAATTTGTTTTAGGAACAGATGCTAGAAATAACAGTCAGAAAAATTGAGCACATCTTGGGAAAACTGGAAATTTCTTATAGAAGGACACATGATTATTAGCGTCAGTGATAGGTCCAGTTGTCAAACTGTTCCCTTGAAAAAAAATTGTAAATGCCAGGTGCAATATCAGCACACCACACGTCAGAAGTGACAGAAGGTATGAACTCACTATGAGTGAGTGGAAAGGCTGTGCTGAACTGACTGACACAGACAGAAACAACTCACTGGAGAACACAATTGACGCCACTATTTTTCACCCCTAACTCTGTCACGTCTTACCATGCAGCTCTCTGGATATTCCTTCCTCTCCTTACACCACCTTTGGGAACAGAAGGAGTCACACAGTGATTCAGAACTGTAGGTCTTGCTTTTTTGTGCAACAAGTCTGCCGTCTTTTGTTTAGGTAGGTATGTCACACAGTTCCAAATTTTCCCAGGTTTCAGCATTTATCTCTTAGATTTCTAAAATTTCACTATATGAAACTGCAACTTTTGTGAATTAAGAACTTATTTTCAGCACTCAATCAAGTAAAAGGAGTAGCTATTCAAAATATCATCTTCTTTGGAGCAGCAAGCATCCTTCCCTCACATTAAATCTGAGTAAGACTTCATGGGGAAGTATTCCAAGAAGGTTCTGTGAGCTACAAACTAGTTTTCACATGAACTAACATTTTATCACATAGAAAAGACTGTTTCAGGAACATGAGAAAGATGCCTGGTAACAGAACATGGTAATTAAGCTAGAATTTAACTTTATCTGTGAAATACAATACTTGAGACAGAATTATGTCTTTTTAACCCTATAAATTATTTTACAATAAAGCTTTATTCCAAGAACTGAAAATAAGAAGAGAAGGTACAGTTATCACCCTTACAATTTCCAGAGAGTAGAAAATTCTGTGGTCACTTCGCCAAATTCTGTCTGTATTTTTAACTCTAATGAACAAAGTTGTTTATTTGAACATGAACTGGGAGAAAACTATGAACTTGTTACCCCAGCCAATGGCATCTTTCAGTACATAACACTTAAAGACCCCAAAGTTTGTTACCAAGTAAGGAAGGAGAATTGAGTTAAACTTGACTAGTAAGCAGTTACTGTCAGTGCAACACAGGGCTGGTGAAACCCATAAATCAATAAACAGGGCTTGGTTAATAATTTAAGCCCAGTCAGCTGCTCTGCTGCAGTTTGAGACAGTGGTGTATTTATTAAGTCCAACAGGCCTTTATGTTTCAGTTTAGCTTATGAGAATCATCATCTGGAAGGGAGGACATACTCAATACTTATGCAAGGTTACAGCACCAAGGCTGCAGATTTAAGAAGCACTTAAACAATGAAGACAGAAAACAGCTTTGACCTTCTAATCAGATCTACACAGAGACTCCAGCTGCAGTACGTGCCACATGGAAGCAGTGCTTTCAAAAACTGTTGCAGTTTACTACTCACCTCTTTCATCCGTCTTTTCACCCTTCCTCCCACTTTTTCTCAAATGAGCAGTTTGAGAACTGTTTTAAGAAACACCTGCTCGAGACAGATGACCTGCACGTTCCATTAGGAGTTGATTTGTTCAGCACAAGCAGGCTACTTGTACAGCAAGGATGTACAAGTCACACAACATCTCTAAGCCATGACTTTTCTTACCCATCCACACAACCGAAACTCTGATTCTCATATTGATTACCACAACATCCTTCTCTTTGGCCTTGACAGATGCAATCTTGTCCGTCTTATTTCATTCTAAATGCTACTGCAAAGATTATTTCTCTTAGCTCATTCTTTTGACTGGGCCATCTCTCTCCCAGTAGTTTTCAAATAACTGCTTTGCTACTACAAACTTAACTCGCTCATTTTGATTCCTAAGGCTTCCCAGTTCTCCTCCTCCCTCATCTTCTAGTGCCTTAGCAAGAAGCTCCACTCTGATCACACTGGGATGCAAGCTTGCATGTCTAATCACTACATTCCTGGGCTTTCTGCCTTGTTTCCCCTGGTGATTAGGGGATCCCTAAAGATAGTTACAACGTATCAGCAATATTGACCTATTATATTTCACCACAATTCCCTTCGAAACCCTCTTTCCCTTGATGCCCTAAAGAAAAGCTTTGACAATAGTCAGACTGCCAGTGTACTGAAAATACTGCTTGGCATATGGCCAACGTTAGCCCACTGTTTCCTCATGTTTCCTCCACTTTTTAGCTTGCCTTAATTGCAACCTTTTTAGAGCAATGATGTTTTTGTTTGGTATTTGTACAGCAGCAAACACGGTGAAATCCCCATCTACAGCCAAGGATGAGGCACATAACAAAAAGAGTAAAAAAACTAGAGAGGTTCACAAGTTTCTTTAAGGAAATACTGCTGGGCAGAGCTGCCAGTAAACTCCAGTTGTATTGTAAGGAAGATTACATTTACGTAAATTATGCTGGCACACTCTCATTTCTAAATAACATAATATTTCTAGGTAGTATTTCTAGCAAAATGTTAAATATATTTTGGCAGAACCTGAAAATAATTTAGAGTTTAAAAAATTAGGAAAAAGCATTTTGTCAGGGATGTTGATACAGTTGTAAGCAAGAACCTCACAAATTACTGCACTCTAGATTAAATCCAGAGGCCTATGAAGGCCACTCCAGTACAAGGAAACTCAGCAATACAAATTCTTTTCTCCCTCATGTCTCATGAGTTCAAGTATTTCATGTCTAGTAAAGACAGTCCCCATCAGGAA